>CM069903.1:35870416-36125416 GCA_036172215.1 Camellia granthamiana | reverse complement strand
TTTTGAAATTCTCACATAATTAAGATAAAAGAATTTGGAGACAAAAAAAAATTCAGTGACCTTCCTCTTCCTGCGTCTCTACCCCTCCCTCACTCACTATATATATGATACCATTCTTCTCATTGACCATAAATACACTCATAAAATACAACTCTACAACTCAAAATGGCCACAATGAAAAATATTGTTGTTTCTCTTTTCATACATGTCCTCCTAGCCCTCTCGGTTTCAGGACGACCGGCCTCTTTTGTGCAGGACTTCAGAGTTACGTGGGCTGATTGGCATGTCAGACAAATCGATGTAGGGAGGACCATCCAACTAGTTCTAGACCGAAACTCAGGTACTATACAACTAATCGACTATATAATACAAAATAATGATCCTCTCTATTTTTTCTAACTTTTTTTTGATCCGCGTCTATTTTTTGTAACTGCAATTAGTAACTTTGTATGTATGGTATAATTTAGGTTGTGGGTTTGTCTCCAAGAGCCAATACCTGTTCGGACGTGTTAGCATGAAGATCAAGCTCATTGCTGGCGACTCTGCAGGGACTGTCACCGCCTTCTACGTGAGTTAATGATTGTATATCTATATATATTTTCTTTGTGTGTTTCTGTTTCTTTCAAATGCTAGAGTCTTCACTTGAGGCTAGAGTTGAGAAGTGAATTGTTTCTATTTTTTGGTTTGAATTGGGTTGCAGATGAATTCGAACACGGATAATGTAAGGGATGAGTTGGATTTTGAATTCTTGGGGAATAGGACAGGACAGCCGTACACAGTACAAACAAATGTGTTTGCACATGGAAAGGGAGATAGGGAGCAAAGGGTCAACCTTTGGTTCGATCCGGCCGCTGATTTCCACACTTACTCAATCTTCTGGAACCATTATCATGTTGTGTAAGTTCATTACATTACACCTAACTAAATAACTCATATAATTTCATTTCTCACACTACCTATTACTTCCTAGGAATAATTCAGTGAATTTTACATGCATTTATTAACTTGATATCAGTTATTTAGGTCTCAAAGTCTTATTTATAAATATTATGGTAGCTCAGGTTCTATCTAAGGTTTTTGGAACCAATAAGTCCTATTTAGTAAAATTAAGATTATTATCAATTTTGCATAGTAATATTTCAGATAATTATTTTACTAACTGATAAAAAAAAATAGAGTATGAAATCAAATGTTTTTTCTTGTTTACTTATTAGTTTGATTCAACTATCCAACAATACCAAGAAGATTATCAATTTTTTCCAGTTTTAAAACTGATAACATTATCAGTTTTTTCATTTTTAAAGTGTTTTTTTTTTTCAATTTTGCACATCAATTTCCATCATCATTCTCCTTTATCGATACAAAATTTTCAGTTTTGCACAAAAAAATAATTCAATGTTTTCAACCAAAAAAAAAAAAAAAACGAAATGCTTGGTTATCATTTTTCAAAAACACTTTTCAGAAAAATTATACTTTCTTATTTTCCGTGTTTTTTTGTTTTTACTGAATTTTTTTAATATTTTGAGCAATTTTTTTAATTTTTAGACATACCTAACATAAATATACTTAAAAAGTAAAAAAAAAAATTGAAAATAAGCTTTTAAAAATTCACTAAATACCAAAAATATAAAAAAAATACTAGAATTTAATACATTTTTTTTTGTATTTTTATGTATTTATTAATTTTTAAAAATATTTTTTCATAAATTTTTTACTTTTTAGATACATCTAAATAAGGTGCATCTAAAAAAGTAAAAAAAAATGCTTAAAATTTTAAAAATATTCACTAAAAACAAAAAAAACATGAAAACTAAAAAACTCAGTTTTCAAAAAACTCAAACCAAACACACTGATTAGTTTTTTTTTTTTGCACATAATTTTTTTTAATTTTTTCAATTTGAAAGTTGATATTTTAAAGTTTTGGAAATTAAAATAAATGTCAAATCATCATTTCATTTATAGATAATCATAAATGATGAACAATCATTGTTTGAAGGACAATTTCGATTATTAAAAATTTAATGGGACTTGAAAGTCCAAAAAATCTTAGTTAGGCCAAGTTTGGTATACACAAAATAATCCATTTTTTTTATCTTTTTATTTTTTTTCCATCACATTACCTCTCTACTTTTCTGCACATATTTTCGTAAAAAGACAAAAGGTGCACTTATTTAAGTCATCCCAAACAATTAATGGAATATAAGTTCATAAATTATGACTTGTGTGTAAATGCCTCTTTAAAATTTAAGTGTATTTATTTTTGGGATGAATATTTTAAGCGTATTTAGATTAGGTGCATTTTATAAATAAATAAAAAAAACTTTAAAGGAAATTGACTAAAATACATGAAAACAAAAAATTGAAAAATAAAAGTTTTCGAAAAGGCAGTGACTTTGGTCCAGTCCAAGATCGGACTGGACCGTACTGTTGGGCCCGTGGGAGCCCACCACGGGTTCTGTTTTGATAATCTAAACCGTTCAATGTGTAGTACTCGTCGAGTACTATATGCTTGTAAAAAATCACGTTGATCGGATATCGATAGTTATGTGAATAAAACAGTTTTTTATCAACCGTTAATTGTTTCACCGTCCATTTTTTTTATACAAAATTGATTTGATCACATAACTATTGATATCCAATCAACGTGATTTTTTACAGGCATATAGTACTTGATGAGTTTTACACATTGAACAGTTCGAATTATCAAAACGAATCTAAAAAATGAATCCCATAAACCGCACTGAGCGGATCTAATCTTGATCTCAACTTGAGACAAGCTGGACCCTTTTGAAAGCCAGGGCTAAAAATTATTGAATGTTCCCTAATATTTTCCGGGAATTTCATGATCACGTGAGCTTTTTGTTTTTCAAGGCCAATCACACGTGATTCTTGTCTTTGAAAAGATACTCTAAGAGTACGAAATAACTTTTAGAAGTGCAGAGATTTGAAAAATGAGATTTTTGTCTTTACCTTTAAAGCTGTGTTTGATTAGAGAATTTAGAGAAAAATTTAAAAAAAGAAAAAAAAAAGTGTGTGAAATTAAATGAAATGTAGGTATATTTTATTTATTTTTCACCTAATTTTTCTCTTTCCCTTTTCAAATTCCTCTCAAAATCCCCAACCTCCCAACCAAAGACAGCGTAAGAGAATTGTGAAAGACATACTTGTTTTTGGCTAATATATAGTACTATTACAAGTTTCACATCATGTTTAGACCTCTTTTACAACCTAATCTCCAATCAAAAGATTCAATGTTGTCAAATGAGGATTTCGGTGAATGGCACTGTAGGTTTTTGGTGGATGACATACCCATCAGGGTGTACAAGAACAATGAAGCTAGAGGAATCCCATTCCCAAAGTTCCAACCTATGGGAATCTACTCTACACTCTGGGAAGCTGATAATTGGGCAACAAGAGGCGGGCTTGAGAAGATCGATTGGAGCAAAGCCCCTTTCTATGCCTACTACAAGGACTTCGACATCGAGGGCTGCCCAGTCCCAGGACCCTCTACTTGTGCTTCCAACCCATCCAACTGGTGGGAGGGTGCTGCTTACAAACAACTTAACCCCATCCAAGCTCGAAGTTACAGGTGGGTCCGCATAAACCACTTGATCTACGACTACTGCACCGACAAATCCCGGTACCCGGTTACCCCACCTGAATGTATAGAGGGGATCTAAAATCTCCGTTGTTGTCACATATATTCGAATACCATTCGAATAACTGAAATGTTATGTATTCAAAAAAAAATATTTGGAAAAATATTCAAAATTTATATGTATGCTATAGATTTGAACTAACTTGGACAAATCTGGTTGGCATATTTTAGTTTTTGAATATTTATCTCTTTTTTTTTTTTGGTTTTGGGCTCTTAGCAATATACTGATATACATATATGGTATTTGTTCATATTTGCTTACATGCCCCTATACAGCAAGTACTAGTTTGTGTATTGGAAGCCATGCACATGCATGTATAGAGGGAATAAAAAATTGTTTTCATCTTCATAATAGAAAATCTAAAGTGTGTGAGAAAAGGAGTGGACAAAAAGCCAATGTTAACTTGTGGCTGTATATGTAGTATCTGTAGTATTTGTTGCACATTTTATGTGCCAATAATATGCTTTTAAATGATCGTGAAAAGACTGTATTTTGTACATTACTTTCTACTTTCTAAAGGGTTTATTCCAGTGTCGAAGATGAAATTTACATTAGCTATGAATTATTAGTTTAGTCAAATATCATGACTGGGTGACTCAGCTGGACACTATTGAGCCATGCACATAGAGTTGGGGCCTTGGTGGGTCATCAGTCACGTGTGTGTAGAGGATATGGATGTGTTTTCAAAATGAAAAATTCTTAAGACTCTTAAAATATCATTTTTAAATTGATTTTTAATAATTTGAATCGTTGCATGTTTGTTCTTGATTTGTTTAGGAATTAATCAACTCAGACTCAAATCTCTACCACATCAAAGTGTATAAGCTTAGAGATAATATTTTAAGAATCTCTATATCATTACTCTCTTTAAAAAGAGATGACGCTTAGAAAAATTATTCAAAAATTAAAATATATAAACAAGATTTATTTTGAATGACTCACTTTAAATCTACACACTACAATTTAATTTTTTAGTAAAATTCTGATTAATTTTTTTTAGTACCTTGAATTATTGATGGATAAAACAACTTCTGTCCACATTTCCTATTTCATATCCCAAACACTTTTCCCATCTCATGACATTCTAGTTTTTAATTAATAAACTAATTGCTTTAATCCAGTGTGACAAAAGGAAGAATTTGAAACATGAGGACAAGGTAAATGGGAAAAATTGATCCTATTTCAAAATATGCGATCAGACAATTTAATTGAAGGAGCACGAGATCCTCTATCCCCCAAAATTCTGTTACCCTACTCTATGAACTCAAACTACATAATTAAAATTTTAATATAAGAAAATCAGATCGTCTAAATATATATGATAGGCAAAAGGAACAAATATTAAAAAAATAAAATTTCATGCCCCGTTGTGTCCCCATCTAACACACCTAAGAAGAGAAAAACCAGTACTACTATCTATTATGGCCCCATGACAGCTTGAATTATTTATTCTGTTTAGTCAATCTTTATGTTCTACAATTAGTACAACCGTTTCTCCACAGTTTAGCCTGTGGACAGTACAACTCCTTTCTCATTTAGGAAACATGGCTAACTTGATGCTTGTATTCAGTTCAGTTGTACATTTTTGAAAAGATGGATCGACCCTTCCCACCTCATCACGAAGCCCTAGGCCAAGGTCCGTGCACGATTTGAAGAGTACCTACCAGAAGTCTGGTCGGCATGGGTTTTTTCTACTTTCGTGCGTACTGATGCTTTCAGTCTTACTCAAATGGTGCTAGGGATCTGTGTACCGTTCTTATTCTTAACGAACAATATTATGAAAATTGTAGTATATTGGTAAGGTTACCTATGAGATCTAACTCTTCCAAGAGATTGAAAAAATTCTCCACATTAAAATGTTTTTCCTTGAGAACAGCTCTGTAGTTCTCTTCCTATTTCTACTAGTTCATTGAGCTTGCTCCATCTCTCAGAATCTATTTCAAAACTGGGATCAACAACCAAATTCAAACAGACTTGACAGGCCCAATTTTAAATTCCTAGGACTTTCCCGGGATGCTCCGTGCATGTAGGCTTGGGTCTTTCATTTGGGCCTTCTTGAGGATGGGAGCCCTGGTTGTCAGTCGTGGGCATCACTTGCTTATGCCTGCCCTTTTTCTCTTCGTTCGCTTCATCATGGTATCCTCTCCATGCTCAAACCAACCATTTCCAGCAAATTTTTTATCTGATTTGAACTTCGGAACTATCACCATTGCAAAACGCTCTAACCACCCAAGTCATGGTGTAGTTTTACTGTAATTAATGGTTAACCATGTCAACATCAGACCATCTTTAATCATTTGTCATAGCTTAAGACATCTGCATTGTTTGATGGTGTCCTGTTTTACTGGTAACTTAGGTAGCTATAGCAAATAGCAGAGTCCAAACCTTTTGCCTATCAAACCACCTCCCTTCTCTCCGAAGGCTATTCTTTCACTGAGTAATTAAGAAACAAAGGATGCCTACAACAGCTTGATTTACAGTTCTTAAACAAATGGCAGACCTAAAAGAACTTGACTGAAGGTGAAAACAAGCGTCCAGTGCTATATACTCAGCAATAAATTTCACTTGAGTAGGAACATTTTATTCAATTTGTACATATATTACTTACAGAGACACTCAACCATAATAATTAAATCTCTCAATGAACATAACAAAGATGGCTTAACTGCTAAAGCAAATTACATTATCATCTGATAGATGAGTGAATTGACAACAAAACAACTAGAGCTAAGACAATAAGATAAATTGGACCACTTTGCTTAGTCCTGATCAAGTATGATAGAAAGTGGCCAAGAAAAGGACTAATAGATAAGGTTTTGAAAGAACAATATTAAGGGTCAAGAAAACATATCCTCAGTGGACCACATGGCGGCATAGCCAAATCAGCAATAAACCAAAAATTCTAAGAAGTTTTAAGAAATGAGCATTCATAGGATGTTGTTTAAACTTGCATTTAATGCCCTTCAAAATATCTTCGTAGCCAAAGGAAGCTTCAGTCCTTCTGCAGTAAAATCAGCCAGAACAAAGAGAGGTGAGTTTGCCATGTCCCCATATCCATCTCCAGGTGCTCAGACTTGCAATTTATAAATGCAGTTAACTGTTGGTGTCTCGTGAAACAAAGGACTCTCTGCCTCTTGCCATAGGGTTGTGCCCAAGAAAATGAGATCATCCAAGATCTATGAGGGCATGAAGAACAAGGGTTTAATTCTTAGAGTTAATTTTAACTGCAACCGGCTCTGAACAGTAAGGACAATTCCCAAACAAAACATTAAATGACCTGCAAAACAAACAGGCACAGTGAACATAAGCCAGCAAGTCAAAGCTATACCAGAGGGGTAGAAGGGTGTGCTCAGGAAAGCATGGCAGGTTTTGAGACTGCCGTCACACATGCAAAGCTAGACACACTCCTTTGCATATTTCATGAGTCAACTATTGCTGAAGTTCAAAATGATCTTTTAAACAAAAATTTCAATGATGACCTGATGCCTAATATTGAGTATTGAAGGTTGTGGCCATCGTGTGTTGGGGCTGTTGCTCTTGTTCTTCATCTCCCTTCTCTCTCTCTCTCTCTCTCTCGTCTCTTTTCCTACAGTGTACTACACCATTTTACAGGATCAGTCCATGTTCCACCACCAGCACAGGGTCTTACGTTTTTTCCAGTTCAGAACAAGGGCCACAGCCCTGACACAAAACAGCCACAACCTTTAAATCTGAAGCTAATTATTACAATGCAGAGACCCAATACTTATGGATCTAAAACTCTAATCCAAAATAAGAAACTAAATCTTAATATTATTTGAAACTCATTACCTACTTAAATAAGAAACTAAATATTACTAAGATCTAAATTAAACAATTAGTTAAAAAAAAAAAAATACATGAATATTAAACTTAAAATAATAAAATCGTAAATAAGATCTTCATACCCAAATTGGTACACACGCACGTTCTGCACCACCTACTTTAGTGCTATGGCCTACCAGTCTGCATGTGTGCCAACAATGCCATGGTGCCAGAGAAGGCACAAGAGAGAATAATACCAACTATTTTAGATTAGAACTCCATTACCATGGCAAATACCACTCGATGAGTAAATCTCTGCTCTTGAACAAAATATAAAGAGAGATCTGAAAAATCAAACATACTGTCTCGTAGTGGTGATGGAACGCAACCAATCCCCAAGACAAAGACTATGGAAAGCCCTACTGCAATTGCTGTTGTCACAAGTATAATCAGTGCCACTTCCACTTTTAGCTCCCAGTTCATCATCTGTATTAGAACCACAAGTATCACTAAACAAATTATATATAAGTTTGCGATATGTAATAATGCATTAAAAACATTACCAATGGGAAGACATTGTGCATAACAAATTCCACATTCAATTTGCTGATCATTCTTCTGGATATTTGGAGGCCCTGGAAGTTGAGTCTCCAATGTAATTGCAAGATTTTCAGGGAGAGTTTTGTTCTTCATCCTTTGTAATTAAACAGAGTTCATAATAAAATTATTATTAATGAGAAATACTGAAATGATCAAGCAGAAATTGTCCAAAGAATGGGAACAAAATGCACAAATCCAGAGAGCACATGCAAGAGAATATGATAAATTTAATTCGAGGGTTCTCTAGTTGATAATATCAGAACATGTGCCCAAATGTTCATCCTAAGGTCGTACCTGGCGCATCAGGCTCCTACTTACAGTAGGGTCTGTGAGAGATGATAGGCAGCTTTACCCCAACCTTATTGTAGAGAAATTAATTCCCATGACTCGAACAATGCCACAAAACTAGGGCGGATAGCATTTGCAATCGCACTATGTCATAAGCTCTTAAATGCATGCTAATATTTATGTATATAGTTGTATACGGTGAGTGGATGGAGCACATTTGCAAAAGGATTGTATTTTCCAGGTAACTAGACAAGTAACATAAAATTACAACTACAGAAGGTACATTCCCAGATGGGATCATTTTCGGGGTAGGCAGTTGCAAGAATTAACTGTTTAGAAAATGTCTATCCTTGGATGTATTAACATATTAACATAGACTACAGCATTGACTACCATGAGAAAATACAATAACAGTAAAGACTTATAGTAGGTATGTATTGTATACCTACACAGAAAGCTTCAACAACTTCCCCAGCCATTAGAAATATACATCCTTAATAACCACAACTATTTCAATCATCTGGGTGAAGGGGGCAGAAAAGTCTGTCCCATTTTTGCACATTCTCATTGAATCAAGAAGAAAAGGTATAGTCTTCCACACACAATATTGCAAGTTATGGTTTTAAACTTGGTATTTAGATTAAATTTCAGTCATATTTGAAATAGAATCAATTAATAATAGAAGTCAACGAAAATTACAAAACTTCTATGAATTTCGGATACGGCAGAAAAGGAACTTCAGATATGGCAGAAAAGGAACCAAGTTATGAATTTTTCCTGAACGTATTCAGTAAGTTCTAACAATGTCTATAATATTTATGGAAAACACATACAAGCATATTAAAAGCTTCATAAACGCCATTAACCTCAAAATTTTATTTTATATATAATAAACAAATAAACCGACATTTTAATCAGAGAACAGGTTGGAGGTTGTACCATCGTTTACAGTTTCTTCTCCAAACCTGCCTCAAAGCATTCACCTTTGGATCTGAACCTATAAAACGACACCTGCCGCAACTTGTCAATCACAATACTGGATGAGAAACAAAAACTAGCAGTAATATCGTAAGTAGATACTCCTAGATGAATTCTTACTCTGGCAAAGATCTTGGATCAAGGGCATCTATAAGTAACATGAGAAAACAATCATTTCCTGATATAAAAGAAAGAAACAAAGAATATTAATAAGAACAAACGAAAAGAAACCATGATATGTGCAACTCAACAGATAGCTCACCTATATTGATTAGGCGATGTGTTGTAGCATGATGTGCCTGTTCTGGATCAACTACCAAGAGAGACTGATCAATACCATCCAAGGTAGACCAAAACTCCTCAAGTTTCCCCAGATGCTAAGTACAACACAAGGAGTTGACAGAAGTGTGAATTTGTAAAACGAGACAGCAAGATAATAAAGTGTGCCATCAAGTGACTTAACTTCCCCCATAGAACAATGTTAGCATGTTAGTTAGTTTTGGGAATCCCAACTTTTTAGGGAGACATGTAATTAATGCATTCATTGATTTCCTAACTTGGCCTTTTATTCAGACTTCTAAATATATCATAGTCATTTATAAGGGATAGTTTTGGAAATCATAATGTTTTTACGCTTTGACTTTTCAAAGATGACTATAATTTGGGACATTCCAAATTGAAAAACATTGTGGGATGGAGTGATTACCACCCCAGAAAGGTATCAAAATTACCTGTTGAAACTGGTGCACAACATCTTTCAATCTTGATTTTATTGACCATTCCAAATCAAACATACAAGGCACATCCTGAGGGAAAATTCCAATTTAGGCCTCACATGGCAAATATTCAAAAATCAAAGAGATTATTTGAAACCAACCGCTGAAATTGAAGGCAGGCTTTTCGGATAGGTTTCATCCAATACAATCTCCAAAGTGTGTGTTCTTCCCTTCTTGTCTCTGGCACTCAAAAGTACAAAACTAGGTCACTATCAGAATAAAAAAGCAACATTAACAAAAGTATGAAAGGAGATCACAAAATAGTAACAAATAGTCATTGACGGTTGGCAGCATTCGGACAAATATTGGGAAAGAAAATGTTTTTATTAATAAAAGACACCAATAATTTCACAACACCCAATAACTGCTTTACGTGACCAGATCATTTAAAACTGGTTCTCTCTCATGGTGACCTCAAATTGTGCAACTTGTAATTGTCATACATTTCAACATCCCTGTGTCAACTTGTCTCAGTTTATAGTCTCATTTCTCAACAACATAGCATCCCCTACCATAACACATGAGATTGTTAGACTCACAATGATCTCCATAAAATAATACATGGAAGCACTAGTACCCATCCACCATCATCTTCTCTAGCTTTATATACAACATCCTCTTCATTCTTAACATTTTCTGGACAATCTAACAATATTAGATACATATATATACAAGTTATCAATCGTCACTGCTCCCTCAATTCCACCCTTAGTTTTAGTAGATATTCGTTTTGTTTAATGTATTTTTAGTTGTAAGCATAGAAAACACTATTGATGCCAAAAAAAATTCTTGTACTTCAAAGAAAATGCAATACGGGTGATTACAATCTACAAACTTCTTCAGTGCATTATGAGAAATAACCAAACCAAACTAAGCATTGTGTCCCAACCAAGTGGATCGGCTACATGAATCCTTTTTCATCAATCAACTTTGTTAAAGGCTATATTCTCAAGTAAATTAAATAAATCCATATCCTTGCTTGCCACCATATCCATGTTAATTTAGGCCTTCCTCTCCCCCTAACATTTCCATTTATGTTGATCATATCACTCTTCCTAACCATTGCATCTACAGGTCTCCATTGATCATATATCATTCTTTATGGAGTATATTAGTATAATTGTTTTTCTCTTCTTTCTGGTACTCAAAAGAATCATTAAAGTTGTACCCAAAACTGCACAGACAATTCACAACAGTGTAAAAACCAATGGTGCAATTGTTCATTAGTCAAGTCACAATTTTCCAAACACCCCAGATCTCCAAAATCTAACTTAAAATTTAAAATCTTTAACTTGTGACAATAAAATTTCAATCTGAAATATATGAAAAAAATATATATAGAAGAAAAATTAAAGACTAACCACATCCTCAAAACAGAATATACTTAAGAAAATTGAACCAGAAAGCACCATCTGCTTTCCATGTATTTATAGTTCCACTCCTTGTATAGGTGAAGAATCTTAAAACTTTTGAGATACTCAGTTTGGATTTGTTTGGAGGGATTGGAGGGTGGGATAGGATTTATATCCGTTGTTTAGTTTTCTAATTTTGCTCTGGACTAGTAGTCTCTCATAACTATTAGTCCCAAATGTATTGGACTATTGTGTCCCATGGGGGCATTTGGGGGGGGGGGGGGGGGGGGGGGTTGGACACAAATAGGGGGATAAGAGGAGATGTGGGATTAGGTGATGAAATGACCATTTTGACCCTCTACTATTTAATTATGTATTATATTTAGTAAAATTCAATAAAATTTAAATGTCTCAATTTAAAAATAAAATAATTTTATTTAATTTTTATTGATGTTTTATGTATTTAGTTTTTTAAAATAATTTTTTATAGATATTTTATTGATGTTTTATTTTAAAATTTTGTTTATATTTTATTTAATTTTAATAGATATTTTATTTAATTTCATTATTTAATTATTATTATTTTTTAAAATAAATTTATTTAAAATTTTAATTAAAAAAATAACATATATTTTTATTGATATTTTATTTATTTAGTTTTAAAAAAATAAATTTATTTAATTGTGTAAAGAATAAAATAAAATAAATTTTTATTTAATCTAGCTAAAAATAATTAAAATATTAAAGATATGTTTAATATTGCTATTACTTAGTAAATAATTGAAAAAGGTAAAATAATCATTTGAGCATTTATCCTTCTCCATAATATCCCAAACAAACATAGGATTGATATCCTATCCAACCAAGTAGTCATTTCCTGACATCTAATCTCATGACTAAACAAACATGGAATATATATCCTATCCCACCAAATAGTCTCAGGACTATGAATCCTAAGATTACAATCTGATGGATTCCAATCCCCCCTTATCCAGTCCGTTCAAGCAAACACACCCTTAGGCCATGTTTGTTTGGGTAGACATGAGCTTGGGATTGGATTAATAGTCCAATAAAATTATTAATCCGATATTTAGTTAAACAATTGAAGTACGGACTAACAATCCATCCGAATATGGTATCCCACATATGATGGACTATTCAATCCCACAAAGGGGGTGGGATATAAATTGAATATGGTATCCCACATATGATGGACTATTCAATCCCACAAAGGGGGGTGAGATATAAATTGAAGGACTAAGTCAGGACTATGCTAAAGTCTGGACTGTCAGTCTCTCCTTATAATTCTAACTCAATCCAAACATAGGATATGATACGCAATCTAAAAGGATTCGTAGTCCTCGGACTATTAATCATGGGAATGCTAATCCAACCTAATTCAGTCCGCCCAAACAAACATGGCCTTAATGCTTTCCCAAAGCAACGAATTGAAAAACATTTCTTCATAAAAGAAGGCATGTTTCTTCTCTTTTCAAATTCCACTTCGATTTCTCCTTTCTCTTTACAGCTTACATACTAATTTAAACCTTGGCCCAGAAAAAAACTTTGCAACCCGAGGAAAACAATAATTATGTGCATATCATAATATTCCACTTTGTCAGTATTATCAACAAGTGACTTTTCCATTGTCAAGCTGTCACTTAGCCTCCTTACGCCAAAATTCATGCTCATCATAAATCCTATCTTCTTAAACTGAAAGCAAAACATTAAAATCTTAAGTGCCAAAACATTCATAGTTCTTTTTGCAGGCAAAGCACAGGATAAGGGAATAGGGAGAAGCATATAAACTAAATTTAGGCTGATAATGCATATGATGTGGCAAAAGAAAAGCTAGATAATTCTTCCTTACACAAGACAATTGTAAATAGATGCTACCATAAGTAAGAGTATCTTAGAAAATGCCTTCCTACATGAAATACTTGCAAATAAATACTGCTTCAGGTGATAGTATCTCACAAAATTCGGAAGCTGAGAAATGTTAGGTCTTCACCAAGCCTCACCAGATGCTCCCAACCAACCTCTTCTATCTGTATGTGGAATAACAATTATGATCATCTGATTAAGAATCAATTTAATGTAAAATGATACACAAAAAGAGGTGTTTGGCTTAAAGTTCCACAATTTAAGTGACACATGGTAACAATATAAAGAAAAGGCAAGGATGACTACAAATCACGAGGCAAGATGCAAAAAAAGTTGTATCACAGCAAGATACGTCACTTTTGAGTAATTTAATAGGAACTAGTTAGTTACATAGCATGCAAATTTGCGGGTATTATGATAGATGTTGTAGGACAGGAAAATCTATCAGTTTTATTTTTACAAATTTGACAATTCAAGTCACCTCTGAATAAATTGTGCTGCAGAAAGAAGATGAAGAGGCCAGCTCTCTACATCTAATCCGCTCCATAAATTCCTGCAATTCAGAGAAAAACTAAGACAGATAGTTCCATGCATACATGGGCATGCTTAATCCATGAATACAAACACGCATAAATATGTTAACACATTATTCATCAAAACAACTCCCTGACCCTACTTTTGTCCTTCACCTGGAGCTCAGGTGGTAGTTTATTTTTTATTTATTTTTTTACCTTCAAACGCTAAAATGTTTCAAACTAAAAATTAAGAAATTGGCAACCGCCCAGAGCACGTTAAATGGTCAAAACTAATTCCAGTTACATTCTCACTAGAAAATTTTCAAACGAGCATTAAAAACCTTTTCTAAGTCATGTTTTTGTTTTAATTTATAATGAAGAAGGCCTATGAACACCCAATAGTCCGTAGTAAAATTCAGTGAGTCAACCCAATTCAATAGAACATTCGAACATCTCATCTAAGACCATATCCAACCCTTACTTAGATGTTTCATCAAATTTGAATTTGATGAAAAGCACCTACTTTTTGGGCTCCAACCGTGTCATCAAACTCATATCAAATGAAGGCAAAACCAAAACTTTCATCAAATTTTGTAGGTGAGACCATTGGTGGACGGGTGGACAATCAGATTTGGGAAGATTTGGTGAAAATTTACTCTAGGCCGGACAATTGGCCGAATTTGATGAAACGATTGGAGCGCATCGTATCAGCTCAAACTTCTACTCAAATTTGATAAAAATTTTGATAAAGCTTTGGAGATGCTCTAAGCAGTCAGTCATCTTCTACAAACCCAATCTAAAGTGGGCATAATGATTAACAATGAAGAAAACACCAAATGGGCAAAACGTTGAGAAACAGCTTGAGAAATTGTAATAGAGTCCACATATCAAACACCTTACAGGCTTTAATCAAATCATTACAACAAATGACATATCCACTGACCCAACTGTTCACTACGTCTCACATATAACATAGTTCACCATGTCCAGACTGCAGAATCAGAAAACTCGAACGCTATATATGGATGTATGTACGTAATTGAATTGACTGGAAGATAACAATCATGAAAGAAGTTGAGTACAAGACTTTTAGGATAACCTGCTTGCTCGAACGTTGGTTGACCAGACGAGTTTTAATTTCTAGTCGATGTCGGATTCATCGAACAAAGACTTGTCTTCGGATACATAAGACGCAGTTTTGTGAATTTTTGCCCAACACGCCCGCGTTTTCTTCTTCTTTTTCTTTCAAAAATGTCCGCGGCTTTCGGGAACCGGAAACAAAACGATGTACAAATGCAGTAAACTAGTAAAGAGGTGAGGTGATGTGAGGAAAATGCTATCCCAAATTTTTAACTAATGAATTATGAAAAGTGTTATATGGATATGGAGTCACAAAAATATTATTTGATGGAGAATTTTATATCCCTAATATTATCTGTAATGTAATCCAAATAAGTAGTACACCCTAAATAATCTCTAAATTTATAATAATAATAATAAAATAAAATAAAAAAGAGGGGAAGTAATTTTATTTTGGGGGAAATTACTATTTAGTATGGTAATTTCTAAAAATTATTATAAATTTATAGTAAAATTTATAATTTTCACTATTAATATTTATACTATTTAAATCTATTTATAATTATTTTTTTGGTTGACACCACTTTTATATGAGTTGTTCCTTTTTTTTGAGAAAATACTTAATTTATTATTCTTAAAAATCACTCCTAATGATATGTGACAAATATCAAATTTTGATTTGTCAAATATTCTATCACGTAAAGTTTAATCTCAAATGCCCCATCATTAATGGTTATTTAAGAATTTTTTTGTTTACTCATCTTGTCTGTCTTTCTTTCCTCTTTCCTCTTTCCTTTTTTTTTTTTTAACCTACCTCTGAGAATTGGCACTTGTTATGATCCCACATCAAGTTTGGTACTCTCCTTTCGATTTTTAAATGTAAGTTATGCTCAAGAATTTGTATATTTAGTATCAAAGTTAACCATCAATATGAGATTAGACACAATTAATATGGAGTTGCGATTAGTAGCTCGAAACTCGAAGGCTCAAATGGCCCGAGTTCTATATACACCCTATTTATTTGTACACCCCCATCTCAGTTTAACCCACACATTTCATTTGAAATAAAAAAAAAACAAAGAAAAAAAAAAGAACAGAACATAGTAGAGAGGAGCCGATTGAAGTGTTCAAAGAGTATAGAGAGGAGCCGACCAACGGGTGCTGGTGCTGTCGACGAGGCTGGTGCTGCTTCTGTGTGTGCCGATGGGTGTTTCCACTGCTGCTGTGTGTGGCGAAGGGTGAGCCGTTGTAACGCCCCAAAAATATTTCAACATGAACTACCACATTAATGGACATTGACTAATCTACAACAATAATCCTCCCATCATCTCATATATAATAAATGGATTGAATCCAAAAGTTCCACTTGCGATATACAATCAACTAATTAAAAGAACACATGAATCTATAGCATATGAAACATCTAAATCTCAAAACAATAAAATACCCTTATGGGCTTATATCTTCCAAGGCAATAGCCCAGTTATACAAAATGGTCTCTAGGACGCAAGCACATTAGCCCTTGGCTCACAGAAAGATCACAGCAAAAGAAGAGCTATGTACTCTTTATAATTATCCACGCCCTCAACTTGGCGAGATCATCTCGTCTTTATCTGCACCAAAGTCTCATAGGGGTGAGCATAAAGCCCAGTAGAGAATTCTAACAAAGTATATACAGTTGTGCAATTCTCAATAAAAATGCAAATGCCAATGCCATGCCATGCTCTTTTCTTTTTAAAGAAATTTCATTTCATGCTCTTCATAAACCTTCCATTTCAATAGGAATTAGCAATCTCAATTCTTCCAATAAAGCTTGTCATCACAACATATTTCAAACTTCCAATTTTAATCAATCGGGGCAGTAAATACGACACTGGTAATCCCTAGGCTGATGTCTGCAAGTAGACTCTACGAGTTCTACCAAATTGTCATTTTTACCAGTATTAACCGGAAAGCTTGACACCTATCCGCGCGGTTTTCTGGTCTTTCACCATGGACACTCAGGCCAACTTATCAAGATTCACTACACCTCCTATCAGGACTTACCATGTATTTACCCCATGACACATTTCCATAGTTCTTATTGCAATACATTTTCCTTTCATGAAGTAAATGATTTCAATCTAAATACACCATGCATGATAGTAATTCTAATGAATATGCAATGCGACCATACCTCCATGTCTCATGGAACATTTCTTAAGTCATTCCAACAACATTACTAAACAATTCCATTCACCATTTCTGTGACAACCCTCACCTCTGATTACTGCTAAACTGTGACTGAGCATGATAACTAATTGATCAGACTGAAATTCTGAATTTATTGCATAAGTGTGTTATCTTAATTGCATTCTATCTGTTTGTCATAGATTGATCTGTTCGTGTTTTTAATTTCGAATTGCGAATTGAAGGCCCTATTGGCGGCCGAATCTGTAATTGATTGGTATTTTGTGTTAATTAGAATTTATGTGATTTTATGGTAGATTTAATTGAAATGTGATTTGGTATGATTAAATTAGATTAAATAAAATTAAATTACATTAGTTTGGGTTAATTACCAAATTGCCATACTAGTGGGCCACTTTGTCAATACATGTTTGGGGTTTAGTTCATTCTTGTCACACTAGTCTTCACTCATTCTTGAGACCTAAACCGTGGGAGAGAGGGAGATAGGAGAAATTGATTTCATCTAGACATTTAGCTTGGTGTAACAACCCTCATACTGTTTATCGACTAATGACTGATTGACCACCGAATACTGATAAATTGAGACTGATTATGATAAGTAATTGAACTGACTGAATTACTGAACTGACTGACTGAAATCTGAACTGAATCGATTGAGTATATATCTGTTTGAATTGCATTCTATTTGTTTGACTGTGTGATTATCTGTTCATGTTTATATGTTTAAACTATTAACTGAAGGCCTTATCGGCGGCCGAACCAGAAATGGATTAGTGTTCTATGATCATTAAAATTTATAGGATTTTATGGCATATTTAATTTAAATGTGTTTAGTATGAGTAAATTAGATTAAATATTGATAAAATACAAAGTTTGGCTTATTTACAATTAGACCACTTAGTGGCCATTATCTATGCACTCTTGAGCTTTATTACATTAGATCAAAAACACTTTTGCTCAGCTCATTTTGAGCACACCACCGACTAGAGAGAGGGAGAATAGGGAGTGGGAGTGTCTTCATCTCATTTTGCTTGGTCTTGCTTGGAAATTGAGAGGATTGAAGTATAGATTTCATATTTAAGCTTCTACACTTGAATACAAGACCTAAGGTAGTGTAATTACCCTCTTGTTTATGGTTAGAGCTTGTTCTTGCATGATTCATGCCAAATTAGAGAGCTAAGTCATGTTTTAGTCTTAGCATGTTTAAATGAAGCTTAATTGTTGCATGCATGTTGCCATTCATGAGTTTTGAGGTGTTGTTCATAAATTCCTCACATGCATGTTCATAATTTTACAATAGACCATGATTTCATCTTGTTTTGAGACTAATGAGCTCAATAGAACAAGTATTTGAAGCTTGTAAATTGCTTAAAGTTCATGCATGTTCATTTGAAATCATGTTCATGAAATTTGGGTTGAAATTGGATTTAATTGATCTTCCCTTGGGCCTCGATTTTACAACTTGAGCTTTGAATCATGTCATTCTATGTATCTACAAGTATTTTCCAAGAAATGGGCCCAAAGGAATTGATTTTGATGCATTTGTGTTTGATTTTGAACTTGGAGCTCAAATCTGGATTTTCCATATTTTGGTCTTCCGCTCGAGCGGGGAGAACGACGCTCGAGCGGGAAATTCGTGCTCCTAGTACTTTGCACTGTTTTACAGTCCGCTCGAGCGGGGTAATTGGCGCTCGAGCGGGACCTTGTGTCTCACGCTCGAGCGGCTATCGAACGCCCTATCGAGCGTGATTTTCACCCATCCAGTACTTTTGACTGTTTTGCAGACTGCTCGAGCGTAGGAAGTAACGCTCGAGCGGGAACCTTCGTCTGCATTACCGCTCGAGCGGCGTAACCTACGCTCGAGCGAGGATCTATTTTTCTGAAATTTCTGAAAATGCTTTTAAAAGTGCATATTTGCATCATCATTCCATCCGAGGCATTCTTAGGCCTAATTTAAGACATCTTAATGAGGATATAGATGTAGAACACACCGAGGCAAATTAGGGATTAAGTCATCATTATGTTTCCCAACTGTGTAGCTTAGTGTGTGTTCAATCTGTAAACTGTGTAGGGTTGGATTTTCGAGGAGACGCTCTAGCCTACTGTAGCCCAGAACTCTGTGAGTAACAATTGTGTAAAGATATGTTCAAAATGATTATCTTCTGAATACTGAATTGAACTGTTTACTGAACTGATATTGTTTACTGAATGAATGTATGTCCTATATTCTAAACTGTACTGTGGCATCCTTAGCACCCACTGTTTACTGTTACTGTTACAGAGATCTCTGTCGGTTCCCTCATGGAACCACTACTGTTTACTGATTGATGGCCATCATTACTGTTCGGTCTTTAAGACCTACTGCTTACTGTACCATTATGCTAATGGATGTACCACATATGACTGATTGACTGGAAGACTGAAATACTGATTTAATGAACTGTTTTCATTACTGTAAGGACATTCATTCTTAACCTCTTTACGCATTATGTTATTCACTGGGCTTTAGCTCACTGCTCATATATATATGTAGGTGTACAGGCACCGGACCAATGCTAGAAGCATCGGGGTTAACTCCAGTTTTGTCAAGCCAACCATTGTGTCTCGCCGCGAGGTTCCGAGCCTGCCAAGCTATGGCTTAGGGGTGTTTTTACTTCCCCGTCTGTCTCTGTACTGTTTTGTATTACTGTATAGCACTGTACCGTACTGTTAAATAGGGATTAAGTCCCTGTCCTGACTGAACGTAAATGTTGTACATGCTATTTTGTCACTGACTGTATATATGTGTGAGAAGTCTTTTTGCATACAGACTGTCACAGCTCATTGGACATTATTTATTTACTATTTTGGCTTTCGCCATGCCCCTGTACTCTGTTTTACTGTATTTCTGTTAAGCAGGCTTTCGGTAATCTCAGATTACTGGCCGGTTACGGTGCTAAACCCATAGGGGCGAGTTTGGGTCGTGACACTTGGAGACTTGAAGAACTTGAAGAGAGATTGTATTTTTGAGCCTCCATACTTGAAATTCAAGACCTAGGTAAGGATTTCATCCTCGCAATTGTGAGTTTTAGCTGTATCTTGCATGATTCATGGTAAATTGGTGATCTAAGTCAAGAATTAAAGTAAAGTGTTGGATTGAGGCTTAATCCATGCATGCATGTTCATATTCTTGAATTTGGAGGTTGTTCTTCATGAATTTCCACATACATCTTCACATTTTTGTTATAGTCCATGAATTCACCATGTTCTTGAGCTAAAACTTGCATTTGGTCATGTGTTAGTAGCTTTGAATTCAATTGAACACATGCATGTTAAATGTACATCTTGTTCTTGAAGTTTATTTGAAATTGGTGTTCAATTGGTTTACCTTTGGGCTTGATTTTACAAAATTGATCTTTGAATCATGTTATATTGTTGGTTTTCAAGTGTTTTCCAGAAAATTGGCCCAAAAGGTTGAGTTTTGAGATGTTGAATGCTTGGTTTGAGCTTGGAAGGCAAATCTAGAAATTCCAGATTTTGGCTTCCACGCTCGAGCGAAGGATTCCACGCTTGAGCGAGCCCCTGTGCATTCAGAGGTCCGCTCGAGCGACGGACTGTTGGCTCGAGTGTAAATTGCAAGCTCTCAGGTTTTTGGTGCACGCAGACGCACGCTCGAGCGAGAGAACCTACGCTCGAGCGAGGACTGTGTCTCACATTCGAGCGAGCGTCGAGCGGGGATTTTCAACATCCAGCACTTTTTGCATTTTTACAGACCGTTCGAGCGAGGAAGTCCATGCTCGAGCGACCCCACTGTTTTGACAAGCTCGCTCGAGCGAAGAAAGTGACGCTCGAGCGAGACCCCTGTTTTTTGAAAATCTTGAAAAGTGTTTTAAAGTGCATCTTTGCATCCTCTTTCTATCCTAGGCATTCCTAGGCCATGTTTAAGGCATCTTAATGAGGATATTGATGTAGAACCACACCGAGTCAAGATAGGGACTAAGTTGTTGATTCCCAAGTGTGTAACTTAGTGTGTGTTCGTTCTGTAACTGTGCAAGGTTGGCATCCGAGGACGCTCATTAGCTGCTTATAGCCTATGCTCTGTGAGTAACAATGTTGTAAAGATATGTTCAATTATGAATATTTTTCTGAATGATCAACTGTTTTGTTTACTGAAACGTTATTGTTTAATGAATGAATGTTTGTCATATTTGTGAATTGTATTCGTGGCATCCATAGTAATTTACTGTTACTGCTACTGTCACAGAGATCTCTGTCAGTTCCCATGTTTGAAACCACCACTGTTTACTGTTATGATGGCCATCAACTGACTGCTCAGTCTGTTAAGACCTACTGTACTGTTTTGCTATAGGATGCACCACATATGACTGCTGTGGTTTCTGAGTGACTGATATGACTGTTTATTTACTGAAATGACATTCATTCTTAACCTCTTTACACAACTGTTATTCACTGGGCTTTAGCTCACTGTTTATATTTATATATAGGTGTCCAGGCACCGGACCGAAGCTAGGAGCGTCGGGTTAACTCCCTTTTTGTCAAGCTAACCATTATGCCTCACCTTGAGGTTCCAAGTCTGATCGAGTTAAGGCTGTTTTAGGGTGTCTCAGTTTCACCCGTCCGTCTCTGTTTGTAATACTGTTTAAGACTTATACTGTACTGTGCTAATTAGGGATTTGGTCCCTAACCTGAATGTTTGTACATAGGATGTGTATATGTTTTGCTTATCAATGTGAATATGTTCGGAAAAATCTTTTTGCATACAGACTGTCACAGCTCATTGGACATCTTTTATTTACTGTTTTGGCTTTCGCCAGCCCCTTTACTCTGTATTACTGTCTTTACTGTTAAGCAGGTCTTCGGTAATCACGGATTACTGGCCGGTTACGGTGCTAAACCTATAGGGGCGGGTGTAGACACCCCATTTTTGACCGCCTTTAAGACTTGGGCGTTACTGATGGTTTACTTGGTAGTGAAAGGTGTGCAGGGCAAAGGTTCAATTTCTTCGGCAATGAGAGAGACAAATCTCAACTTCACATCCCATTTTGGACCAAAGCTATTTTGAATGGTTTTTAGACCTTAAAACCCTCTCTTTCAAAATATTAAAGTTTCTACAATGTTCCGAGGCTCACATTTTGTCAAATAATGCGCTTTTCGATAAGCCGAGTAAGGACGATGTGACGACCCAGAATTTTTCCCTCCGCTCGAGCGGAGGAGTTGACGCTCGAGCGGACTTTTGGGGTTCGCAGCAATTTTGCAAACGACCTGAGATTCTGGGAGTTGTGAATCTCCGCTCGAGCGGAGAAGTTGACGCTTGAGCGGACTGCTTTATTGGTCTATGCGCGCTCGAGCGGTTAAAGCGACGCTCGAGCGTGGAAAATAAGATTGCCTTGGCATTGTATTAGTGTATTTGTAACATTTTTATTTTATTTTGGAGTATTGATTGAGGTGGTATTATGATAGTAAGGTAAGATTGGACCAAGAACTTTAACTCGAACAATTCGTTTACGTTCAGCAGTCACTCTTTTGCCCCTTTCTTTTTCCACACTTTGAATTTGAATGTGAGGTTAGAACCATTGGAAAGCTTATTTCCGGGGCTTCAATTTGGACAGAAGAACGACCTAAAACGGAGTCCGGATGGGAGAGTTACACCTATTCGAAGTTTTGAAATCTGTGCTGAGAGCAGGTCCGCTCAAGCGGGAATAGGGACGCTCGAGCGGGAATAGCGGGCCAGCAGCTTAAAAACGGGATTTTGGATCATTTCAGATATTTTTCTTCTTTCCTCTTCCTTCCTCTCTTTCTAAGTCCGAAACCCTAACTCTCAAACCTTTGATTTCGTCCATTTTTACCAACAATCCACCATGGTTTTCGCATCAAGGATGGAGAACAAGAGGGAATCAACGTTTTTACCCGATTGGAACTCGGATTTGCGAAGAATTCGGCTAAAAGCTTGCTCCTTTGTTTGATTCTTGAGGTGAGGGTTCTAATACTCTTCAATACTTACATCCGTAGATAGATTTGAGGTAGTTTCATTGTATAATTGTACAAATTTTCATTTTTGAGTATATAGAAGAAATTATGAGATTTTGGGAATTTCGGATTTGAACATTGGGGGATTCAATTGATGGGTTAAGGTGCTAGAGTATGACCCTTAGATGTATAATCAAGGAGGAAATTGGGATGTAAGGTAATGGGTTAATAAGTTTGAATATTCTTAACATTTTAATATTTTCTTGAAACCCTAGGTTAATTAAGGATGATAATCAAAGATTTGGCCCAAATTGTAGGTAGAATAATGAAATTGAGGTATTGAATTGTATGTGTTCAAGTTTAATTTGAATTTGGAAATGTTTGAAAATTATGTTTAAAATTTGCGAATGAATTTTGTTATGAGCAATGTAAATCATGTTATAATGAGAAGGAAATTGGGAAATGATTTATTAATGATATAGATGACATAAACTCGGTTATGGAATGTTGAAATGGAATTTAAGAATTCCTCTTGAATTATGTTGAATTATATTTAATGATGTTGAATTGTAGTGATTATGTGAGATGGTATTGACTATGTTGACTTTGATTTTTGTGACCTAGAATGTGGAGTTTTCCAAAATGGGTTAATCCCAAATTATTTTGCTAAATACTTGTGGGCTTGCTTAGTTATTAAAATCAAGAGAATGATTTATTTTTGGAAAAATGTGGAAGATGTCCATACAATTCCTTCCTATCTTGAAATCGAAGTGATTGATTATAAATTCCATATTGTGCTTGCAAGAATGGTAATCTTCTATTTCTATATATAGATATATTGAGATGGAGGAAATTGTGGTATAATGGATGGATAATGGTAGGCTTGTGAAGAATAATGAAGGAAGGAAAAAGGACTAATGACTAAGTTATATATGTGTACAGGGCACACTTCAGGAGGGCTAAGCACTCCGTTGTAGCACTGTGAGTAGTAGTACTTCGATGTATCTTTAACCGTTAATGATTATTGTTATTGACGTTATGATCTTCGTCATAAGAATTATGTTGACATGTATGTTATGTGTGTTACGTAAATATTGTGAAATTATGGAAACATCAAAGGTGTATGCTATATGAGGAACATTGTGAAATTATGGAAACATCAAAAAGGATTTGTGAAATATGCATCTCGAATTTGTGAAGTATGAATTTCCGAATTGTGAATTGTGAAACTATGAAGCCAAGAGCCGAATTGTGAACCTATGAAACCTAAAAACTAATTTATGTAAATGTGAATTAATGTGGCCATGGGCCATTTGTGAGCTATGAAGTTATGTGGCCATGGGCCATTTGTGAACTATGAAGTTATGTGGCCATGGGCCATTTGTGAGCTATGAACTTATGTGGCCATGGGCCCTTTGTGAGCTATGAAGTTATGTGGCCATGGGCCATTTGTGAACTATGAACTTATGTGGCCATGGGCCATTTGTGAACTATGAACTTATGTGGCCAGGAGCCATTTGTGAATTTATGAATCTAAGAGGCCGAAGGCCAATTTGTGAAGCTATGAAGTTATGAATCTAAGAGGCCGAGGGCCAATTTGTGAAGCTATGAAGTTATGAATCAATGAGGCCGAGGGCCAATTTGTGAAGTTATGGATATGTTCCAAGATAAGGTCTAAGACCATTATGATTAAATACAAATTCAGACTCGTTATGTGAACTCTACATTGGTATATGAAAGTGTGTTTAATGAAATCCATATTTTGGGTTACGAAATATTTAATATGATAAGTATTTTCTGAAATGATAAAAATGCTATGAACTTCCGACATGTTTATGATATGATACGTTTTCTGGATAATTTTCCCAAAATGCCTAGATATGCTACGAAACTCCAAATGTTCAAGATATGACAAGTTCTTTGAATAAGATACCTTGTTATGCATACAGAAACAAATTAACCATATGTTCTCTTTATTGATAAATGCACGGATGTGTATTATAATTCATGTTGTACATTGAATTGTTATGTGCTATTATTCGCTGAGCTTGGCTCACTTTATTTTTATGTCTGTTTCTGTAGGCACTCAACCTGGAGGTCAACCTTAACCTGTGGCTTCTGTTACCCAGTTGTCAATTCCTGAGTATCTAAGCTCTTAGGTGTTGACCGTTCAAGTTATGGAGTTTTGCTAATTTTTTTATTTGTACCCTAAGGGTCTGTTTGGTAACGTTTACGTTTTCAGTTTATATTTACAAAAATTTTATAAACTGGTTTTTGTTTATTTTTAGAAAAATATAAACTACAAACGCGTTTGGTAAATAACAAAATGTTTAAAAAAAATTTAAAATACAAAAAAGAGTGAGAAATGGCAAGTGGCGGCGGAAAACGGTGGTGGAAAGTGGTGACGGTGGGTGGGTGGTGGTGGTGGTGGGGGGTAACGGTGGCGGGTGGTGGGTGGTAGCGAGTGGGTGGTGGTGGTGGTGGTGGCGGCGAGTGGTGGGTAGTGGTGACAGGTGGGTGGCGGATGGTGGGTGGTGGTGGGTGGTGGCGGGTGGTGGTGGTGGTAGCGTGTGGTGGCGAGTGGGTGGTGGTGGCGGGTGGCGGGTGGTGGCAAGTGGGTGGCGGGTAGGTGGCGGGTGGTGGCGGGTAGGTGGCGGGTGGTGATAGTAAGTGGGTGGGTGACGGTGGCAGGTGGTAGGTGGTAGCGAATGGGTGGGGGTGGTGGTGGTGGCGGGTGGTGGGTGGCGGATGGTGGGTGGTGGTGGGTGGTGGTGTTGAGTGGGTGGGTGACGGTGGCAGGTGGTGGGTTGTAGCGAGTGGGTGGTGGTGGTGGTGGGTGGTGGCGGCGGGTGGGTGGTGAGTGGTGGTTGCGGGTGGTAGTGGCGGGCGGTGGATGGTAGTGGCGGGTGGCGGGTGGATGACAGGTGGGTGGTGGTGGTAGCGGTGGTGGTGACGAGTGGGTGGCAGGTGGGTGGTGGTGGCGGGTGGTGGCTGGTGGTGGCAGGTGGGTGGTGAGTGGTGGTGGTAAGTGGTGGTGGCAGGTGGTGGTGGGGGGTGGGTGGTCGGTAGTGGTGGTGGTGGTGGTGGAAGACGGTGGTGGAAAATGGTGGTGGGTGGTGGCTAGTGTTGGGTGGTAAAAAAAAAAAAAAACTAAAAACTGAAAACGGAAACACATTTTTTAAGTTTACATTTTTTGGCCAAATTTATAAACTGAGACCACTGATTTATAAATCAAAAATTTACCAAACAAGTTTTTATTTGAGTTTTTAAAATTTTTGTAAATATAAACAGAAAACTGAAAACGTAAGTGTTACCAAACGGCACCTAAATGTCTGTTAAGATTGATGTGTATGTAATGTTTTTATATATATGCACATAGCTATCTTCATGTATTACGTTCTGTTTACGATCCTGGCATAGTAGTGGTAGCTCAATGGATAGTTTTTTTTTACACTTTTATATGATATTAAATGCTTCCGTTCAGGCCCCATAAATTATATTCATCAGGTTTTATGTCCGTTTCTGAGGTGGTCATGCCCAAACTTTTAGAGGCGAGTTTGGGGCGTGACAGACAAAGTGGAAATGAATGAAAGAGAGATGAAATCTTTGAAAGATCTTTCAAAACACCTTGCTTAGGGGTTTGAAGTTGAAGAAAAGAGGAGAAGAGGGGAGAAAACAAGTTGGAGAAGAAGTTCGGCATGAATCCGGGTGGAAGAGAGTCGAGCAGCCCTTGCTGAATCGGGCCTATTCATCTGCATGCTTGGATTTCAGCTATGAGGCCACCACCATTGGAAAGCTTACTTCCGGGGCTTCATTTTGCACTCAAGAATCTCCTAAAGCCAAGTCCGGGTGGGGGAGATATGGTTCGTTGAAGTAGGGGATCAGTCCGATTGGATCGAATCTACGCGGCTTCACCAAAAAGGGCATAACTTTTTGCATAGGAGGAATTTTAATGCAAGGTTTGTGGAATTGGAAAGCTAACTTCTGGGGCTTCACTCTGGACACCACTGGCCACTTTTTGGCCTTGGCAGCACCTACCGGCCATCAATTTGGCCGGCCGGCCAAATAAGTAGCAAGCCGGCCAAAAAAAGTAGCCGGCCGGCCAAATATTTGGCCGATTGCCTCCTTTTCTGGCCGATACCACCTCTTTGCCTTTTTCAAGCATAATGCATGCCAGCTGTGCCAGCTGGAGTGCACAGACCCTCTCCCCCGTGCATAAGTGTGGTTATTTTGCCCCTTTTGCACCCTTTTGGTCTAGTTTCTTGAGGAAGCTTGGACCTTTGTCTTAGCTTCCTCAAGAAGCTTGCCAGCTATCCCAGCTTCCTCAGGAAGCCTTGGCCCCCTTGCCCCCTTGCCCCCTTTGACCTTTTTCTTGTTTAGCTTCTTTGAGAAGCTTCAAGCCATTCCATTGCCTATATAAGCAAACCCTCTCCTTCTTTGAGAGGGTTCAGCAAAAACCAGCCCTAATACATACATATATGATATATATCACCCTCTCTCTCTATATCTCCCTCTCTCTCTACTTTTGTGTGTGTTTGAGGGCCTAAAGGTGTGTTTTCTTCTTAGTTTTGCACTAAGTCACCTATTACTACACCATACTTCAATTTGGGAGGTCTTGAGGGTTTGTTCTTGGAGCTTTGGGTCGGTTTTGATCAGAAGAAGAGGGCTGAGGTTGCTGTTCTTCAAGTGTTCTTCAAGGGTAACACTATTTACTTTATTTCCCCCATTCTTGCACTAGTCTTTAACCTATCTTGCATGCTGTTTTGAGCTTAACTATAAACTGAAAAAAGTTTTGTATTTGCATGCTTAAGATGTTTGTTTAAGACTATTTTGGTGTTGGGGGTCATCTCCCCTCTTGCATGCTTGTTTTGGCCTTGTTTTGTGCCATTCTTTGAGACCTTCGAGCAAGCTCTTGCTTGGCCTCCTAGCCACTGAAATCCAGTGGATTTTCAGTGGTAGGTTTGCTGTTTTGAGGGCCAAAATCAGAGGGGGGTGACCCCCCTCTCTCCTTGTCTTGTTTGGTGGTCTTTTTGGCCTTCCAAAGGGACCCTATTTTGCATGCTTTGAAGTCATTTTCCAGGCCTCATTCTGAGGGTTTTGAGGTCTGCCTTGGATCTGTCCAAGGTCCTTTTGGCCATTCTTTATGTCCTTCATGCATGTGAGGAGCAACCCTCCTCAAGGCCTTTCAAGAGGGCCTTTCATTATATGCTTTATTGATCAATTTCAAGCCCCTTTTGGTGAGTTTTAAGGCTGTCACAATTAATTTCCAGAGTTGGTTTGGCCTTGTTACATGTCCATCATATATGTGCTTAATAATCCCTTGTATGGCCCTCTAAAGAAGCTCATCATTTTTGCATGCATTGGCTGTATTTCAGTGATTATTTGGGCATATTTTGACATGTTTTATTCACTGTTTTTGGCTAGTTTGATGACTTCTCATATGCTTCATACACTTGCCATGTAAACCATGTTTACTAGTCAAAGTTACATGCTATTTTAGTCCATCATGCTAGCACCTTTTGGCCATGCTTTAAACTAGAAATGTGTATGTTTTGGGACTGCTTTGGCTCTGTCTTTGTGCTTCATGGTCAAATAGTGCTTGCTTTGCATACTTGTGGTTCAATACACGTGCCTAGTTTTGGGGTTTCGGGGCTTATTTCATGCATCTTGGTTGCTTCATTTTTATCACATGGCCACTGTTTTGGGCCTAGTTGAGGGCTGCCCAAATTAGTTTAAGTCCACTCTTTACATGTTGTCACATGTCTTACACTTTGCATGCTTTGATTGCATCATGTCTTGCATGTCCACTAGCTTGCATACTTGTTCATTGTTTGCTTGTTTGCATTGCCATGTTGCATACTAGCTCACATGCCTAGGATGCATTGCATTGGCATGCGTGCTTTGCCTCTTGATGGAGTATGATAGAGGTTGAGCTCATTGTTTGTTTATGTGCATTTCATTCCACATTGAAAATGCACACTTGGTTTCTTGGGCCATCACGCATTGAAATGCGCGATTGGTGGTCCGAGAATCAAGTACCATACCCCTTTGAGTCATAAACATAATAAGGGATGTGGTGGTGCACACATTTGCTTGAAATGCATTGCCATGCCTTGTTTTGCCCTCTGCTGCTGTCAAAACAGGATTCTGCAGGAAGTTTTGGCCGACCGACCATCTGCAGTGCTGACCGGCCATCCATCAGTGGCCGATGGCTTCACAAGTGGCCGGTGACCACTCACTTTTGGCCGGTGACCATCCCACATGGCCGGTGGTGTCCCCCAATGTCCAGAGAGTGCACCTTGGGACTTGTGCAATTTTCAGAGGAGCAGAGCAGGGTAAACAGAGGCAATTTGTGCATGGCGACGGATTTCCGAGCAAACCCGAACACGCATGCATTGGACCCTCTTCCCGAGGCCTTTTACTGCTTTCCTTAGCTTAATTGATTTGTTAATTAATTAGGTGGTCTGTAATTATTTAATTAGCTTGTAGGTTAATTAATTTGTATTATTCTTTTGGTCCCTTCGAGCGAGGGCAAATTTGTAATAAGTGTGGGTGCGTGGCTGCATGTCTTCCAAACCCCCACTTCTTTCTCCCTTTTACTTACCTGCTTTTGATGGTTAGTATTAGGGCATATTTAAATTAGCATACCTTATGCTGTGCATGCGTGCATCCATACATTTGTCTTGTATGCACCGGGCTCGGCGCATCATGCTAACTGCATAAGTATTTCAAATCTAACTTGAATACATGCTATCTGTGCATTTTCGCATGTCATTCTTAGATTAGCCGAGCCTATTCTAGCGATATTCTGTATGCGTTGCATTAGCCATTTTAACATGAACTAGGGTCACGCATGTTTGCTAACTAGTTTACTGTTTTGGCACGGAGTACACTGTAAGTATTTTACGCTTTAGCATCTCACATGAGTGTGAATGTTGCCATGACAGCATGATTGCCATGAGGCTAGTTGCTTATGTGATATAACTGCTTGAATGCCTGTGGGTGAAGGTTGGACTGTTTGAGTTGGAACAACTCATTGAAATCCGTGTTTTAGCCTACTTGCAAGTAGCAAATTCCAAAACGTTTTCCAAACAAACGGATATGCAATGTTTCGTTCCAAATTAGGCAATCTAGTCTATACTTGTTTGCTGTGCGCATAACATAGTAATTCTAAGCTAATAACCGGAATAAGAACACCTAACGTTTTCAAAATAAGATATCACAGTTAGTAGAGGCCGATCTTCGGATCGGGCGAGAGGGAGTGCTCATAGCTGACCTTCCCCAATCGTACCCAAGTTCCCGAGCCAAGGCAACTTTGGTGATGACGGACACGTGGCCTTTGGCACCAAGTCAGGGTTTCCTAAATTCCCCCATTAAAAAAATATTTAGGTGGCGACTCTGTATCTGGCAAAGCAGTCCATGTTTGGCACTTCTTTAAAAAAAATCTGTTTCTCAAAACGATTTGCCGGATTTGGACTCTTTGGTTCAAGACTAAGAACCGTGACAAATTGAGTCCGAACTGTAACCCGTGAGTTCCCTCGCGGACCTGTTACAGCGGGTTTGGGTCGTGATAGAGTGGTATCAGAGCGATATCAAACCACGAGTTATACCGCACACACATGTCCAAATGAGCTATAGGATGTCCTAGAAAAGTGAATAGGGCATTGCATGAGCATTGAAAAAGTGTGTGCGGCCATGTGTAATAACCCTCACACTGATTACCGATAAGTCACTGATTGAGTACCGATTACTGTTAAACTAAGACTGACTATGACTGATAATTAAACTGACTGAATTACTGAACTGACTGGCTAAATCTGAAACTGAATCGATTGACTGCATCTGTTTAATTTCATGTTTATCTGTTTGACTGTGTAATTATCTGTTCAGTTCTTATATTTAAACTGTTAATTGAAGACCTTATCGACGGCCGAATCTGAAATCAATTAGTGTTTTGTGATCATCATGATTTATGTAAATTTATGGTATATTTATCTAAAATGTGATTTAGCATGATTAAATTAGATTAAAATAAGCTAATTGGCCAAGTTGGACTTATTTACCAAAAAGCCATGTAGTGGCCCACTATCTTAAACCATTTTGAGCCTTATCACATATTCAAACAAATGTTTCATCAGCCAAGCTCTTTGTTTCCACCGAATTAGAGAGAGAGAGTAGGAGACTAGAGTGGATTCATCTTGCATGCTTGGAATTTAAGAGGATTGGAAGAGTTATTGATCAATTGAGCTTACTTTCCTTTAATCCAAGACCTAAGGTAGGAGAATCAACATTTCCTTGTTGTAATTAAGATAGTTCTTACATGCCTCATGCTAAATTATAGAGATAGGGCATGATTTGGTTCAATAATGTTGGATTAGAGATCAATTGTTGCATGCATGTGCATATTGTCAAGTTTGGAGGTTGTAATACATCATTCCACACATGCATGTTCATAATATTGTTGTAATTCATGTTGTCATCATGTTTTTGAGAGATTTGAGCTCATAGGAGCAAACATTGAACCTTTAATTGGATTTAAAGTTATGCATGTTGCATGTTCATGCATGTTCAGGGGAAATTGGTTTGGAAATGAGTTTGATTAAACACCCTTGGGCTTTGATTTCTTAAATTGAGTTTTGAAACATGTTATTCTATGTGTTTAAAAGAGTTTTCCAGAAAATGGGCCCGAGAGGATCGATTTTGGTGTGTGAAACTTGAGTTTTGAACTTAGAACACAAACCTGGATTTTCCAGATTTTTGCATCCCGCTCGAGCGGGAGAAGTAGCGCTCGAGCGGGGAAATCAAGCCCCCAGTACTTTGACCTGTTTTACAGTCCGCTCGAGCGGAGTGATGCACGCTCGAGCGGGGAAATCGAGCATCCAGTACTTTGCATTGTTCATCAGTCCGCTCGAGCGGAAGAATGTACGCTCGAGCGGAGGACTGGGTGACACGCTCGAGCGGGGAAGTTGACGCTCGAGCGGGTCCCTTTGTTTGCATGTCCACTCGAGCGGGGAAACCTGCGCTCGAGCGGGACCCTATTTCACTGAAATTTCTGAAAATGTTTTCTAAGTACATCTTTGCGTCCTCATTCCATCCTAGGCATTCTTAGGCCTAGTTTAAGACATCTTAATGAGGATATAGATGTAGAACACATCGAGGCAACTAGGGATTAAGTTATTGTTATCTTTCCCAACTGTGAAACTTAGAGTGTGTTCAATCTGTTAACTGTATAGGGTTGGCATTCCGAGGAGACGCTCTAGCCTACTGTAGCCCAGAACTCTATGAGTAACAATTGTGTAAAGATATGTTCAAAATGATTATCTTCTGAATACTGAACTGAACTATTTACTGAACTGATATTGTCTACTGAATGAATGTATGTCCTATATTCTAAACTGTACTATGGCATCCCCAGCACCTACTGTTTACTGTTACTGTTACAGAGATCTCTGTCGGTTCCCTCGTGGAACCACTATTGTTTACTGACTGATGGCCATCATTACTGTTTGGTCTTTAGGACCTACTGCTTACTGTACTGTTATGCTAACGGATGTACCACATATGACTGATTGACTGAAAGACTGGAATACTGATTTAATGAACTGTTTTCATTACTGTAAGGACATTCATTCTGAACCTCTTTACGCATTATGTTATTCACTGGGCTTTAGCTCACTGCTCATATATATATGTAGGTGTACAGGCACCAGACCGCAGCTAGGAGCGTCGGGGTAACACCAGTTTTGTCAAGCCAACTACTGTGCCTCACTGCGAGGTTCCGAGCCTGCCAAGCTATGGCTTAGGGGTGTTTTTACTTCCCCGTCTGTCTTGTACTGTTTTTGTAATACTGTATAGACTGTTACTGTACTGTTTAATAGGGATTAAGTCCCTGTACTGTATATTGTAAATATTGTGCATACTGTTTGGTACTGTTCCGTATAAATGTACGAAAAATCTTTTTGGCATACAGACTGTCACAGCTCATTGGACATTGTTTATTTATTGTATTGGCTTCCGCCATGCCCCTGTACTCTGTTTTACTGTATTACTGTTAAGTAGGCCTTCGGTAATCTTGGATTACTGGCCGGTTATGGTACTAAACCCATAGGGGCGGGTTTGGGTCGTAACACCATGACATGAATATATGTGCTAATGTGCTAATGTGTTTAAGTAAGCAATTCCTATGTTCATTATTACTGTATTGCATATAGTGAAATGGACAATGCAAGGAATGCCAATGAAACAGAATTATCTGATGCCAGAATGACAAGATTAGATAGAACAGTTGAACTGTTAACTGAGGTCTTGAGGCTACAACAGAACCAACAGCCCCCACCTCCTCTAGTACAACCCGAATAGAATGTTAATGAGGATATAATTGCCTTGACACAAAAGTTCAGTAAAATGAAACCACCATCCTTTCAGGGAGGCCTTGAACCATTAAAGGCCGAAGCATGGGTGCTAGAAACGGAGAAGTTGTTTGAAGTGTTTCCGTGTTCTGAGGCACACAAGGTATTGCTGGCTACCTTTACTTTACAAGAAGAGGCTAGACGGTGGTGGATGCTTGTCCGTGACACCGACAATGTTATGACTTGGGCTCAATTTAAGGGAGCCTTCTTTGAGATATATTTTCCTCAGTGTGTCAGGGATCGTAAAGTAACTGAATTTGAACAGTTAAAGCAGGGTACCATGTCAGTAGCAGAGTATGAATCAAAGTTTACCGAACTCGCCAGATATGCACCACACATGGTGGACACTGATTACAAAAAGGCCAGGAAGTTTGAAGGCGGCCTTAATGTAGAGATACTTGACAGAATCAATGTGTTGAAATTGCTGAAATATGTAGATGTTCTTGACCGAGCAATAATGGCTGAGTCAAATATCGAAGCGTTAAAACAGACCAAAACACCAGCAACTGAATGGCGTGGTAAGAGACGGGGTTTTAAGTTTAAGAAAGGTCGAAATAACTCATCGAACAAAAAGCAAAATACAGGGTCAATGACCAGTTCCAGTCAGGAAAGTGGTTCAATATCACCCTGCTCCGAATGTGGGAAAAGACATAAAGGGGTTTGTTATAAAATTTTTGGTGCTTGTTACAGGTGTGGCAAGGTAGGCCACATGGTTAAAGATTGCCCTTCCACTTCTCAAGGCAATAGTAAAGCTGCAGCAAGCGTAGCAGCATCAACTGCCCCACCGAAACCCAACCCCAAAGCTACCGGAAAGGAGCCTCTAAGGCAAGGCCAGGTATTTGCACTTGTACCGGGAGATGTGCAGAATACCGAGACCGTTGTGTCAGGTATACTCTCAATTTGTGCTCAAAATGCTTATGTTCTGATTGATTCGGGGTCCACACATTCATATGTCTCGCATGCTTTTCACGAAAATTGAATAGACCACTGGAACCCACGAACTATTTGTTAGCTGTATCTTCACCTGTTGGGGCATCCATGACTTGTGCTTATATGTACCCTGTATGTGAAATTATTGTTGGGGATGTGCATCTGTATATTGATTTACTACCTTTGAATATCGATCATTTCGATGTGATATTGGGAATGGATTGGTTAATAAAATATCATGCTACCATAGACTGTGTAACAAAACAAGTTGTTTTCCGTCCACCTGGATTGCCCGAATTTGTATTTAACGGAGTTGGTGTAATACCTCCCCCATACCTGATTTCATCCATGAAAGCATTTAAACTGATTAAAAAGGGATGTAAAGGGTATCTATGTTGTATGTTGACTATACCTACTGATGCTAAAGCTAATGTGGACAGTATTCCTATAGTCAGAGAATTCCCAGATGTTTTTCCAGATAATTTGCCAGGGGATTTGATTGACAGGGACATTGAGTTCACCATTGATGTGATTCCGGGTACACAGCCAGTTTCCAAAGCTCCGTACAGAATGGCACCTACCGAATTGAAAGAATTGAAAATTCAACTGCAAGAACTGTTGGATAAGAAGTTCATCAGACCTAGTACTTCGCCATAGGGCGCTCCAGTTTTGTTTGTGAAAAGAAAGACGGCTCACTGAGACTTTGCATTGATTACCGTGAACTGAACAAGGTAACAGTGAAAAACAAATACCCATTGCCTCGTATTGATGATTTGTTTGACCAGTTACAGGGTGCCCAGGTTTTCTCTAAAATTGACCTTAGATCCGGATACCACCAGTTGAAACTCAAACCAGAGGACATTGAAAAGACTGCCTTTCGAACGAGGTATGGACATTACGAATTCCTTGTTATGCCTTTCGGAGTTACTAATGCACCTGCCGCATTTATGGACCTTATGAACAGAATTTTTAAACCGTTCCTCGATGAATTTGTAGTTGTGTTCATAGATGACATTTTGATTTACTCCAAAAGCACGGAAGAACATGAACATCATTTGAACATTGCCTTACAGACCTTAAGAGAATAGAAACTGTATGCAAAACTAACAAAGTGTGAATTTTGGCTAGACAATGTAATGTTTTTGGGACATGTGATCAATAAGGATGGCATTTCAGTTGACCCACAGAAGATTGAAGTAGTAGTGAATTGGCCCAGACCGTCTAATGTTACTGAAGTCCGAAGTTTCTTGGGCTTAGCCGAATACTACAGAAGATTTGTGAAGGACTTCTCCAAAATTGCCCTACCGTTGACTCAGTTGACTCAAAAAGGGATATCATTTGACTGGACTGACCAGAGAGAATCAGCGTTTCAAGAATTGAAAACTCGACTTGTGACTGTACCGATTCTCACCTTACCCTCAGGTACGGATGGATTTACCATATTTAGTGATGCTTCTTATAAGGGTTTGGGATGTGTTTTGATGCAGAATGGTAAAGTTATTGCATATGCTTCCCTACAACTGAGACCGCACGAGAAAAATTATCCGATCCATGACTTAGAACTTGCCGCAGTGGTATTTACATTGAAAATCTGGCATCACAACCTTTATGGGGCAACATGTGAAGTGTATACAGACCACAAGAGCTTGAAATATTTCTTCACACAAAAAGAATTGAACATGAGGCAGCGGAGATGGTTAGAACTGATAAAAGATTATGACTTGCAAATTTTGTACCATCCGGGGAAAGCTAACACCGTTGCCGATGCACTAAGTCAGAAATCAGTTGGAAATTTAGCCTCTTTACTCACCGGGCAGAAAGAATTGCTATGTGACCTTGAAAAATTTGAGGTTGAAATTGTTTTGCGTGAACAAGGTGGAACCTTAGCCGCTATTTCTGCTCAACCGGCACTGGTTGAGGAGATTAAAGAGAAACAGCAACAGGATGACTTTTTGAAAAAGGTCATTCATGAACGGGAGTCCAAACTGAGGCCGGACTTTAAATGTAAGAACAATGTGTTGAAATTCCAGGGAAAGTTGTGTGTACCAAATGATTCTGAGCTGAAAAGACGAATTCTGCAAGAGGGCCACAATTCGAAACTGTCTATCCATCCAGGAAATACGAAAATGTACCAAGACTTGAAACTGAATTTCTGGTGGTCGGAAATGAAGAAAGAGATTGCTGACTTTGTATCAAAATGTCTTCATTGCCAACAAGTTAAAGCTGAACATCAACGACCCGTAGGCTTACTGCAACCCTTACCAATACCGGAGTGGAAATGGGAACATATCACTATGGATTTCATTGTTGGTTTACCTCGCTCTAGTAAAGGTATGGACTCAATTTGGGTTATTGTTGATAGATTGACTAAATCTGCTCACTTCTTACATGTCAAAACAATCTATAATGTGGACAAATTGGCCATAATTTATATTGATGAGATTATTAGATTGCATGGAGTGCCTGTATCTATTGTTTCTAATAGGGACTCGAAGTTTACATCGAGATTTTGGCAAAGTCTACAAACTGCATTGGGTACTGAACTGAGACTGAGTAGTGCATATCACCCACAGACAGATGGCCAGTCAGAAAGAACCATCCAGACTCTAGAAGATTTACTGCGGATGTGTGTTCTTGATTTCCAAGGAAATTGGGAAAGTCATTTACCTTTAGCTAAGTTTGCCTACTACAACAGTTTTCACTCGAGCATTGGTATGGCGCCTTTCGAGGCTTTATATGGCAGGAAATGTCGATCTCCTATCTGTTGGGTAGAAGTTGGAGATGGGTCTTTGCTTGGGCCCAAGATTGTACAGGAAACCACCGAAAAAGTGAAACTGATTCAACAGAGATTAAAAACCGCACAAAGCCGACAGAAAAGTTATGCGGATGTCCGAAGGCGAGACAGGGAATATAAAGTAGGTGATCATGTTTTTGTTAAAGTGACACAAATGAAAGGGCAGACTCGTTTTGGAGTCAAGGGTAAGCTAGCGCCGAGATATGTCGGACCGTATGAAATCATTGAGAAGATTAATCCGGTAGCGTATCAAGTAGCGCTTCCTCCTGAAATGGAGCATATGCATAATGTCTTCCATATTTCAATGTCTTCGGGATTATCTTCGGGATCCCTTCCATGTAATTGAGCCTACCCGTGTAGTGCTAAGTGATGACTACACTTATGAAGAACGACCTATTCAGGTTGTAAATCGACGAATCAAGAAGTTGAGGAATAAAGAAATTCCGTTAGTGAAAGTGGACTGGCAGAACCATGGTGGCATGTATGCCACTTGGGAAAGAGAAGACGATATGATGAAACGGTATCCTAAACTGTTCCCCCTGAATCCAGTGTTTTACCAAAAATGAGGACAATTCGAGTTTAGAGGACCAAACTCTTTGTAAGGAGGGGAGACTGTGACATCCCTCACCTCTGATTACTGCTAAACTGTGACTGAGCATGATAAGTAATTGATCAGACTGAAATTCTGAATTTATTGCATAAGTGTGTTATCTTAATTGCATTCTATCTGTTTGTCATAGATTGATCTGTTCGTGTTTTTAATTTTGAATTGCGAATTGAAGGCCTTATCGGCGGCCGAATCTGTAATTGATTGGTATTTTGTGTTAATTAGAATTTATGTGATTTTATGGTAGATTTAATTGAAATGTGATTTGGTATGATTAAATTAGATTAAATAAAATTAAATTACATTAGTTTGGGTTAATTACCAAATTGTCATACTAGTGGGCCACTTTGTCAATACATGTTTGGGGTTTAGTTCATTCTTGTCACGCTAGTCTTCACTCATTCTTGAGACCTAAACCGTGGGAGAGAGGGAGATAGGAGAAATTGATTTCATCTATACATTTAGCTTGGAGACTTGAAGAACTTGAAGAGAGATTGTATTTTTGAGCCTCCATACTTGAAATTCAATACGTAGGTAAGGATTTCATCCTCTCAATTGTGAGTTTTAGTTGTATCTTGCATGATTCATGGTAAATTGGTGATCTAAGTCAAGAATTAAAGTAAAGTGTTGGATTGAGGCTTAATCCATGCATGCATGTTCATATTCTTGAATTTGGAGGTTGTTCTTCATGAATTTCCACATGCATGTCCACATTTTTGTTATAGTCCATGAATTCACCATGTTCTTGAGCTAAAACTTGCATTTGGTCATGTGTTAGTAGCTTTGAATTCAATTGAACATATGCATGTTAAATGTACATCTTGTTCTTGAAGTTTATTTGAAATTGGTGTTCAATTGGTTTACCTTTGGGCTTGATTTTACAAAATTGATCTTTGAATCATGTTATATTGTTGGTTTTCAAGTGTGTTCTAGAAAATTGGCCCAAAAGGTTGAGTTTTGAGGTGTTGAATGCTTGGTTTGAGCTTGGGAGGCAAATCTGGAGATTCCAGATTTTGGCTTCCACACTTGAGCAAAGGATTCCACGCTCGAGCGAGCCCCTGTGTATTCAGAGGTCCGCTCGAGCGACGGAATGTTGCCTCAAGCGTAAATTGCAAGCTCTCAGGTTTTTGGTGCACGCAGACACACGCTTGAGCGAGAAAACCTACGCTTGAGCGAGGACTGTGTCTTATGTTCGAGCGAGCGTCGAGCGGGGATTTTCAACATCCAACACTTTTTTGCATTTTTACAGATCGCTCGAGCGACCCCATTGTTTTGACAAGCTCGCTCGAGCGAAGAAAGTCATGCTCGAGCGAGACCCCTGTTTTCTGAAAATCTTGAAAAGTGCATTCCTAGGCCATGTTTAAGGCATCTTAATGAGGATATTGATGTAGAACCACACCGAGTCAAGATAGGGACTAAGTTGTTGATTCCCAAGTGTGTAACTTAGTGTGTGTTCGTCCTGTAACTGTGTAGGGTTGGCATCCGAGGACGCTCATTAGCTACTTATAGCCCATGCTCTGTGAGTAACAATGTTGTAAAGATATGTTCAATTATGAATATTTTCTGAATGATCAACTGTTCTGTTTACTGAAACGTTATTGTTTAATGAATGAATGTTTGTCTTATTTGTAAACTGTATTCGTGGCATCCATAGCAATTTACTGTTACTGTACTGTTACTGCTACTGTCACAGAGATCTCTGTCAGTTCCCATGTTTGGAACCACTACTGTTTACTGTTATGATGGCCATCAACTGACTGCTCGGTCTGTTAAGACCTACTGTACTGTTTTGCTATGGGATGCACCATATATGACTGCTATGGTTTCTGAGTGACTGATATGACTGTTTATTTACTGAAATGACATTCATTCTTAACCTCTTTACACAACTATTATTCACTGGGCTTTAGCTCACTGTTTATATTTATATGTAGGTGTCCAGGCACCGGACCGGAGCTAGGAGCGTCGGGTTAACTCCCTTTTTGTCAAGCCAACCATTATGCCTCACCTCGAGGTTCCAAGTCTAACCGAGCTAAGGCTGTTTTAGGGTGTCTCAGTTTTACTCGTCCGTCTCTATTTGTAATACTGTTTAAGACTTATACTGTACAGTGCTAATTAGGGATTTGGTCCCTAACTTGAATGTTTGTACATAGGGTGTGTATATCTTTTGCTTATCAATGTGAATATGTTCGGAAAAGTCTTTTTGCATACAGACTGTCACAGCTCATTGGACATTTTTTATTTACTGTTTTGGCTTCCGCCAGCCCCTTTACTCTGTATTACTGTCTTTACTATTAAGCAGGTCTTCGGTAATCACGGATTACTGGCCGGTTACGGTGCTAAACCCATAGGGGCGGGTTTGGGTCGTGACAATTTCCATGTTCTTCCAACTAATAGTCAAGAGTTTATTAACATTTGACCATGTGCAACTATATAACCACGATTCATGCTTTTTCAACATTTACTTCCATTTAAGTCAATGTAACATGCAAGTGCTAATCTCTACTCTCAAAACCCTTTGTAGTATAAGATGTTTCTCCATCAATAAAAAGGGTTACATCTATGTATGAAGGCATTCATGCTCATCTAACATTTCATGCACATTAATAATGATATATCAAATGGGAATGCGATGCAACAATTAATATTTCATAACATTTCTTCATTTTCAAATATCTCTACAACAAGGTCCATAAAATTCAATTTCTCATTTCTTCTCTTGCAAAGTTATTTCACAACATGACCATACGCCTTCCATTTATAGCACAACCACAATTACTTGCCATACTCAAATCATAGCAAGCTCGCCTCTTCAAGAAAATATCTATTATGTTCTCAACATAATTCTCCAAGATTTACAATTCTTACAATTTAAGGCACATAACTATTTATGGTTTTCCAACAAATCCATGTTCTAGTGTTTAACAATTATATAAAATTAACATCTCATTTCTCTTACCTCACGTAGATAGTCACTTCTTTAAACATTAATGAAATTTACTTTCATCCATCCTCTTGACTTAAAAGAATAAAGAATTCCATAGGTATATTTCTCATTTGCCAAAATCCCCAAATTTTAGGGTTTTTCATCAAGACAAAACACTTCTCATTCCTTGGTAAATCCCAACAAAATCATATTTCTTAGGTTTTATGAGTGAACCATCAACATAGGGTAACAAGAATTGAGTTTCGAAAAACTAAAAATTTAAATTTCTTTACACTTGAACCCATTCTTAAAATCAACACAAAACTTGGAGAAAAACTCTTAAACCACCATCAACGTAGCAAAACATGTATATATAACTCAAGAAATCTCTACCTCAAGGGAGAAGAGGAGACAAAGCTCGAAAATCAACCTCGCCGAAATATGATTTCCACCAGTCAAGACGAAGCCATCGACACGCTCGTCATTTTGATATAAAGAACTAGTATCCAAAACTCAATGGATTTCAAGGAATCAAAGGAAATGTAAAACTTTGAGGGTTTGGGTAGAGAGAGATGAGAGAAAATGAAAGAAATATTATAGAGAGAGAGTGATATATCAGCAAAATGAGAGGAAATGGGCCAAAAGTACAAAGATATAGTTGAAAAGCTCAAAAAACGGAGTAGAAAACGCGCCTAGCTGCATGTGCGGCCCCCATTCACGCACGTGCGACGCCCATTCACGCACGTGTGAAGCGGCCTCCCGCACATGCGACTCCCACCCCCGCACATGCGACTTCCCCCGCACCTCAGCTCACGCACCTGCTTTTTAAACAGTGTGCTCCGAGCACTGAACCCTTCCCGCACGTGCGGCCAGACCTCCCGCACTTGCGACCCTGGCTCCCAGCCCGGAAAAATCTCAAGCTTCACTCCCGACACCCCAGAGCCGACCCCACACCCTCCGAAACGAGTGAAAACTCAAAACCGAGACAACCACAACAGAGAAAGGTTTAAGAAGGAATTTTCAACTAAAACTTACCCGGCATCTTAACAACAGTAATTTCTAACGTAATTCAGAGAGAGTAAGGAAAACTACGCACCGGTCATTACATGCTGTGTGTTCGAAGGGTGCCATCGCTGCAAAAGAAAAGAAAAGAAAAGAAAAAAAAAAAACATCATCACCACCACCATAATTCATTTGTTGGTGGGTTGATGGTAGTTCATCAGATGCTTTGATCAGCCAATCATCTCTCTCTGATCCCATTCAGGTTGTTATTGATTGTCTTTCTTTCCACAAAAATAAAGATTATTATTTGGTTGTTTAATTAATCATAAAAATACTAATAAAGTCTTTTGTTTTGCAAGTGTCATTTAACTGGAACAACTTGACTTGCAAAGTGGGCTCATTTTAGGGAAGATGAGAGAGAGAGAGAGAGAGAGAGAGGGGCAGGGGAAAAGGAAGAGGAAGGGGCTGAGATGGGGCTCATCACCAACAGGGTAGAAAACAGTGAGATCAAGCCAGGAGACCACATCTACACTTACACAGTTGTCTTCACTTACTCGTTTCGAGCTACGAATCACAACTGAATACTTGTTTCGTTTTGAGCTTATAAACACAGATAGGGAGGGGAGAGAAAGTATTGCTTTTCGGGTCATGTTCGAGCCACCGCTTTCGAGCTACGAAGCAATAATCATTAATATGTATGAGATTATAGGATTAAACTATTTTACCGTTCGAGCTATCGCAAAATTAAAACACTTAAAACGTGTTAAATATTAATAATTAAGTGAAGCCCCCAAAAGGGAAAAGACTATTCCCGGATTAGTGTCTATTCCCGGAAGAAACTATAATGCTTTCCTATTTAAAAGTTTAAAAAAAAAATAAAAAAATTGGGGCTCACCTAGGCATCTTAATTTGTCCTAATTAACATGTGAAATTACTTAATCATGATAAACCAATTTTGCGATGGTCATTAACTTGAAACCTGGGTCATTACAGATCACATTTCACTTGTATGGAACCAGTCTGTGAATGGGAGGGGGGGATTATATGATAGTGATAGATAATTTGGATCACAATAAGAACGAAACCCAAACCAAAGAAAAAAATATAAAACTGGATCCATGGAATATAAATCAACTACTAATAAATTGGAAAGGTCCCCTTCAGAAATTTCTCAACAGATCTAGTGGGAAGAATATTTATGTATGTATGGCGTGTGCAATGAAACACCAAACATTTGTTCCACAAGCTACGAACGTTGACACACTCAACCTAAGACAACTATTTAAAAGACGATAATGATATATATGGCTGATGACATTCATGATGATGATAAAAAGTGAAAACGGTTCGTTAGCTGTATTTTTTTTTGTTTTTTAGTTTTATTTTTATTTTAATCGAGAAGAAAATTTGTATTGCAAAATTGATAAAAAAAAATTAGATTAATCTAGTACAACGATATCATAAGATCTCAAAAAGACATAAAAAAAAGTCCTTCATAGAATAAATGGGAGAATCTATTTACACACACATGTTCCTCTCTTCACACATCCCCCACACACACCTCTCTCCAACACACTCTCTCATTAAGTGTGTGTGGAGAGAGTTAAGGGTGTGTGCAAATAGCTCCTCCCAGAATAAATGATCCAAGTCTCCGTAGAGGAATAGAAATGCCCTCAGAAGAGAGGAAAACAAACCTCCACATAAGATATTATTATATCAATAAACTAAAAATTGAAAAAATCAAACGAAAAATTATCACATCCAAGTCATCACCAAACTCATCCAAAACTGAATTGATCCGCAACCTTCAACTTTAAATCTGAAGAACCACATCAAATGGTCAAGATAAAATATTGAAGTTGAGGTGATTGCCTAGTGTGAAACAATCACATTATCCAACGTTGACTTTCAAACTATAAGAAGATCTGATTTAATGATATATATCTAGGTCCGGTGGCCATCAAATTGTCTAATTTAATTTTATATTTGTAGGATTTGAAATAAATATTTGTTTTATAATGTTGGGTCGAATTGAGATTTAAGTTTGTTTAATTTTTTAATTAAGTTAGAATAAGAAATTATAACCCAGACCCATTCATTTAAAGATATTAATTTATAATTTTATAAAATCTTTTTCAATATATAAAATACCTATACCAGGCCGGTATTTTCTATTTGCCTCACTGTAAATAGCTCAATCAATTCTAAAAAAATATTTTTCTATTTAATTACATAAAAAAATTAAAAGGTAATAAAGTATGAATATATGCTTCTTTTATGGCTTAAATTCAAATATTTGTCAAAAGACTCAAATTTTATTTTACTTAATTATTTTTAATAACTTATATTCAAAAATTATTAAAATGGTCTAATTCAATTAATAGACTTCCAAGATGAAAAAATAATAGTAGAATATGAGTTGAAAAAAATTAGTATATTTGTGATAATTTTTTAGCTTTTTCAAAAAAAATATGTAAAAAATAGAGAGAAAATTGAATCTTTAACTATTTTGTATATGCTTTTACTTTATGGCTTTTTTGCTGACTTTTTAATTATTTTTTGAACTTCCCAAACTTACCATAAGTGAACAGGTTTGAGATAGCTAAATTATGCTTGATGTTAGTTTAAGCTAAATTTATGATGACACATATGCTTTTTTAGTGCAAGCTTGATCTATTTTATATCAACCCCTTATTATATAGGTAGAAAATATACAAATATATATATTATAAAAATAATATGTGATGATACTTTCGTTATTGGATGCCCCAAATGGAGCGGGTCAGAATGATCCATGCTTCTCAAGCCGTTGTCCGAGGGTTGGACCCACAGAGAATACCTGCAAAAGAGTTCAACGAGGAACGGGGAGTCCCCCAGCGAACCCTCCGACGAGCAAGTTAGAGAAATGAGGGTGATGGAGATGTAGGAAAAAGATGGAGATAGATAACTTAACCTTTTTTTTGTCTTAGGAGCCTGCTTATATCATTTGCTCATCATTTCCTTGTCCACTCCGGGTTGTCACGTTGGCCGAAAGTCTATATTCTAACTTGTCTTGTTCATGGTGAGGCCGTTTTGTTCCGACATGAAGGGTTATCGTAATAAATGCTGCAGAGAAGCTCATTAATGGTTGATGTGTGATGCAATAACTCTGCAGGATTTTTGTCTGCTGATGTGGCTGGCTCTTTACTTGCCAAGTGTTTAGATGTCATTGGTGCTTGGTGTGACGTTGGGCTTCAAGAATATTGAGAATCATGGACTGGGCCTTAAGTGGCGGGCCATGTCCTTTATGGGCCCACCCATGTCAATATGAAAATGTTGTTTACACAAAAATATTTTTTGAGTGTTTAACTGTAAAATAAAATACTTATATTGAGTTATATTGTTTTATACAACAAATTTGAATGAATTATCTATTTATATAATTACTAGTATAAACAATATTTATATGCATTAGAATGCCGACTTCAACCCAAAGTCATGTGAATCATCCAAGGAAAATTATATATAAATTAATTTTTTAAATCCAGTAATATGTAAAAGAAGTGATTAGTTAATTATTTAGAGAAAATATAAGAGAGAGTTGTAAATATTTTAAAAATTTACCGCATCATTAAATTTGAAAAATAAATTCAACTTTTAAACTTAGAATATCACTACTTATCATCCAATAGTGCCACAATTTCTATGTATATTACCAATAGATGATGGCACGTGTATTTGAAACATCACCTTGCACTGAATAATTATTCAGAAAAAATTATTGATGTTGTATTAAGTTATTGATGTTGTATTAAATTAAAAATAATAATTAATTACACATGAATGTGATCTCATATAAATGTGGGCAATTATTCAGTAATTTCAGAATATAAATACGTGATATTCTATAACATTGTGATTGGTGAAGAAGGTAGGTAGGTGAGATATTGTGTTGGATGATTGAAAAATATTAGAGGACATATTAAATAATGATTGGTTAAGAAGTACGAATACGTGATATTTCGAAAATATTGAATAATTTCCCTTTAAGTGTAGGGTACGTATCAACGTGTGAGTGTGGTTAATAAAAAAAAATTATCAATTTAATAAAATATATAAAACAAAGTTGTAATTATTATCAGTATAAATTGGTTACTAGTAGTAGAAGTGCTTGCGGATTAGTTTTAAACGATTCGATTTGCAGTTTGGACCCATCCGTATATCTGTGATTTACGAAAAATTGAATTCGCGATCGCCTGCAGTGTAGGTTGTGGGTTATGTGGATAGGGTTCGTAAATATGTGGGTAGTTGCGGGAGGTTTGTGAATTGAATTTTTTTCTTTTAAAATTTATCTTTGGACCTATTTTTCCTCATTTTCTAAATACTATTTATTTTGGGCATTTTCTCTTCATTTTCTAAATATTATTTTGAGCCATAAAATCATGTATTTCTTATCATAAATTATTATTTTTTAATCATAATATTTTAATCTCAGAGATTCGGAAATTGATAATTCATACTTAAAAAAAAAGGGTTTCATTTACGTATATAAATAAAAGAAGTTCAATTTACTTAGATATATATTATATATTATATATTATGTATGTATATATATTTATAAATAACAACTGTGAGTATATATATATTATATTATGTATATATATATTTATTAATATGAAAGATTAAGATTGCCTAGAATTTTATTAAAAAAAAATACGAGTGCGGACGAGTGTGTGCAATCTGAAATCACACACTGCCCGCAATCTGAAATCACCCATCACATTCAACCTTATTGCAGTTTTGAAATCACATTCAACCTTATTGCGGTTTTGAAATCACGCATCACATATGCAGATCGGATCAGATTAGATAATTTTTGCTGGATCAGATGACTTTATCTTCAGCCCTAACTAATAACGTGCTTGACTCTAGAGTTCCTGGGTGTTTGTCGTGTTTGACCTTGACAAAATAAAAGTATTGATGGGTGACCATTATGATTATCAAAAATTATTGATTCGTTTGAGACATTATATAATTATGGAGCAAATTGGGAATAAGTTAAAAAAAAGTTAGTTTTTTAATTGTTTTAGTTTTTTTTTTTTTTTATATATATAAAAGTTATTAAAAAGTTTTTTTTAAAAAGAAAAAAGCTTTTTTATTATAAAAAAAGTCAAAAAGTCAAAAATTTAGTTTTTTACTAACTTTTCAAAACACCTAATTGGTAAAAAGTTAATTTTTTGACTTTTCAATTTATTTTGTTTTTTTGTAAGTAAAAAATATGAGAGGTAATGTGACTCAAAATAGATAAAAAACTAAAACTGACTTTTTATTTTTTTCCCAAAAGACCCTTATCAATCATAATTTATCATATTTTTATATATTTTTTAATAATCATAATTTATCATATTTTTATATATTTTTGAATTATATAATACAAATTTATATGAGTCTAACTTGTTTCATATTTGATATCAAAACTGGACAGTCCAGTCTAGCCGATGGATTTATTTTTAGGTCCCATTTCGATAATTCAAATCATTTCAATGTGTAGAAATCGTCGGACATTATATTCCTATAAAAAATCACGTTCATCAGATATCAATAGCTATTTGATCGAATCAATTTCTATCAACTGTTTATTTTTTTATCATCCAATCAAATAACTATCGATATCCGATCAACTTGATTTTTTACAAAAATATAATACTCAATAAATTTTACATATTAACGGTTCAAATTATTAAAACAATGCACAAAAATAAATTTACCAAACTGAATGATCCAACCTTGATCTCAACCTGAAGAAGCTAAATCCAATTTATAAATGAAAAATGTTTGAGGGTCTTAATTTTTGTGGCTCAAATGGCTCAAAATTGTCAAAACGACGTCGTTTTGACAATTTTGATGTTATTTTATACTCAAAATGACATTGTTTTAATAAATTCGAGCCATTTAAGTCACAAAAATTAGAACCCTCTGCCATTGTTGTTTATAAATCTTCTATGACCAAGCGATCATAGTGATGATTCACCAAGGACTGCTCTGTCTACTATCCAATCGTGATTGCGTCCAAGGCAATTATTATCTATAGCTCCCATCGGTTTACTTTCACTTTCTTAACCTTCGATCTGGGCCGTCCATTCACAGTGTGCTTCGACTTAAGCTCCACCTTTTGGGATGATATTCCAGGATCATATTTTCTGCAATTGATTTATTGATAAATAAAAATTATATTATTTTTATTATGTATAATTTTAATATAATTTTATTTTTATTTTAATCATCGACTTTTATATTAGGACTTTTCTTAAGTGTGCAACCCTCAAGGTTGCACACCATGTGCCACTTACACAAAAAGTGTAAGTAGAAGGTGAAAACAAAAAGCAGGACTGAACACAGAAAGGCGTAAGTGTAAGGCGTAAGTTGCACACCATAACAGTACTCTTTATATTATATTGACATCTTTTATTTTACAATATTATTATAAGAAAACGTGACAAGAAAATGGAACTGATACTTCAACATTCCGTTTACGCATCAGATTTACCAAAGTTGGGTGATTAGGGTCCCATCTAGTAGATTTTTTTATGGTAGTCTGAGATTATCCCTTTTGTTCTAGTTTATAACAAGCTAAGAAATTAATGAGTGTTGTATTGATTAACAAAATTTTAAAATATTATATATTTTAATATTTTTTAAACTCATTAACAAATATCAATAATCTAACCAATAAGAATATATCTATTTAATTTTTTTGGACTTAAAATTTTACAAATCATCAATATAATTAAGCTTGAAATTTTGAGAGGAACAACCAGAAAAGCATGGCACTGCATGAAAGAAACAGAACATGAGAGAAAGTGAACAAAAGTAAATAAAGTACCACATATTAAACACAAACATAGTAACTACAGTAATCCCTTCATAGATATATACTTCTTTAATAATTTACAAACACCTATATATATATATAAATAAAAACAGGATGATCAGATTGATTAGTAAAATTTCTATTTTCTATGAAATCAACTTCCCTATTTTTATTTTTTTTTCACTACATACAATATATTTTCCCTTAACCAACAAAAAAGATAGGGGCTCTGAGGGCTCTCTATAATAGTAATAATTACAAATATACAACTTAACAAGCTGCTGATGGATTAGTGAAGGGATTAAAGAAGTGAGGCTTTGGAGCCATTGCAAATGGGCTGCTGATCTTGGAAGTAGTGTCGGCGGTGGCGGAGGCGGAGGCGGAGGCGGAACCAATCCTTTCGCAGGAGGGGCACATGCTGAGGGTGGCGGCTGGCAGCTGCATGTAGAAGGGTTGGGGCAGTTTCAGTGCTTTGAGTTCTTGTAATTCTTTTTGTAGCCTTCTGTTCTCATCTGTTAGAGTTTCACAGCATTTCTTCAATAACTCGCAGTCCACTTCAGTTTGCTTCAGCTTTGTCCTGTAAGGTGAAAAAAATCTGATTGTGATATTTTTACGATTTGAAAATATGCTATATATTATCAACAATTTTATACAAAATTTACTTTTAAAATATGGTAAATTTATAAATTATATTCATAAGGATGGACATTTTATTTTTAAAGGAAACTTTTGCAATAACACATCATAATTTTGTATAATATTTTCTGTTTGTTTGTGTACTACTGCTCCTTAATATGCGTTTTTTTAATATTTTTTATTTTTACTTTCATATTAGATGAATAATTTCATATTATGAAAATTTTAGACTTGAATAGCACTAATCAAATTAAAAATATATAATTTTGGTAAAAATTTGTTCTTATTATTTTTTGTCATTTTCTTGGAGCTTTTTATTGTTTCTCATCACTTTAATCATGTAAATAACGGATAAAAGTTTTTTTTTTTTTTTTTTTTTCTCTTCATTTCTTTTATTTTCTAATTAAAATCTAAGAATCCAAACAGATTGTTAGTGTTAGTGGGGTGGAGGACACAAACCTGGCACGCCGATTCTGGAACCAAACTTCAACTTGTCTAGGCCTTAGATTCAACCTCCTCGCCAGTTCTTGTTTCTGTTTCTGTAAATCCAACAAAAACAACCAGTTTTGCTCCTCAAAAATGGCAAAAAGCAACAAATCAAACAAAAGCGAGAGAGAGAGAGAGAGAGAGAGAGAGAGAGAGAGAGAGTACAGGATTAAGAGTGCTATGTAGCTTGAAGCTTTCCTCTAAAAGGGCAGATTGGTCTTTATTGAGTCTAAGTTTCTTTCTTCCATTAGCACTACCACCATCATCATCTTCATCACTTATAACTCTTGAAGAGACTCTCTCTATCTCTACTTCTTCACTCCCAACCTCTCTCTCCCTCTTCACAACACTCCCATTAGAGAACGACGATGTACCACTGTCTTGACGATACAACAACAACTCAGCAGACTCGTTATTACAACCTTTATTAGCTTCTTGAATTTGATTATAAGTCTCTCCACCACAGAGACCCAAACTCAGCGACGGCTCGAACAAACTTATCGCCTCCTTCTTCGCCAACCGATGATGATGATCGAGCTTATTCGGCCTCTGGTTATCAGCCATCGACGGAGTTTCCACAGCAGCAGCAGCCGATGATGATGATGTGAAACCTAAACCGAGAACGAGGCCTGGGTTATTACAGAGATCATCGTCAAAACCCATCTATGTTTGTGAAAATATTATGTGGATTTGTGATGTGAAGGAAAAAGAATACAAGGGTTGTGGTGTGGTGAGGGTAACTTGTTGAAAGGTTTGGAGGTGAATGAAGTGTGAGGAGGAAAATGAGGGGGGAGGGAAGAATAAGGAGGAATGGGAAGAGAATGATGAAGACTTTTATTGTTGGGGTTGGGGTTGGGGTTGGGGTTGGGGTTGGGGTTGGGTGGGTGGGTGGGTGGCTATGTATGATTATTAATCAAAGGAATGAATAAGGGAAAGGAATGGTGGAGGAGGTGGTGGTGGTGGGGGAGGAGGAATTGTGAAAAGTCTCTCCATCTCTCTCTGCATAGGTTGACCATTTGAACCCCACAAGACTATTGCTTCTGAGTAAGTTTTGAGAATTAATAATGGCAAAATTACAAATTGGTCTACTTTTCAAAAAATAATTGTAGATACAGAAAAAAAATTATATTTATATTTTTAATTATTAATATTTATAAAATTTACCATTTATTTGTAATTATTTTTTTATAAAGATCATTGATTTAATATTTTTCCATTAATAATTATATAGTCCTAAATATAAAAAAAAAATTAATGAAAAAAATGATAATATAATATTAGAGGAGTAGATAGCATTTGATTCATCATGTGATAATTATCCTTGTCTCACACACAAGAATCAATGTAGAGAAGAAAGAATTCGCATGGGAATGAAAGACACATCAAGAGAATGATTCGTCCGCCTCCCGCTACCCGTTAACCTACCAAATTGAGGTTTTGTTTCGCAACAGCTAAACCATCAATATATTTTTCTGCTTTTTTTTTTAATTATTAGTTAATTTATATTTTAAAATTTGTAAGAATATGTTTGACATTTTTAATCGGTCTAGTTTAGAAGGATCTACAAAGTAATTTTTTTTTTAATTAATTTGTTTATTTTTGCCTTTTGTAGAAGTCTATGGTCCCACAAGGTTATTTCTATTTCATATTAAAGTAGTGCATATCTAAAGGGAAAAGGTTTTCTTTCCAATCTATTAGGTAGGAACTCCTACAATTCAAACAATGTGACAGTTTATGATTCATCAATTGATACACAATTTAAAACTCATTCACTCTTATTCACTTTTCCATAAACTTCCTAATATGTTGGATACTAAATTTTAGAAAATATGTGATTTAGGAATCCTAGAACATGTTTTATAAGTATTTTATTTTTAATAAATCTCTATTTAAAAATGAATAATGCTTGGGACCCCCTTGTGGGGGTCACCCCCTCACCCCCCTTTGCCACGTGGCGGGTGGTGATTGGAGAAACAGGAAAAAAAAGAAAAAGAAAAAGAAAATGTGACCAATGAGAGAGAGAGGGGGTCAAAGGGGGTGGGGGGAAAAGGGGGGATGAATCATTACTCTTTAAAAATATATATTTTAACTTTCTAAAAGAATAATATTATGCTTGAGTCTCTAAAACAAATCCTAACGTATTATTTTACTTTTACATATATCAATAATATTTTCAGTGGCTTGACCTTAATACTGAAGAACTTACGTGGTGAATTTTTTTTCAACGAACGAAAACATTAGGTTAGATAATTAATCTTTCTTTGTTTTGCTTAAGATTTTTATTCTTTCAAGCGTTTTTTTTTTTTTGACAAACTTTTCACTACCTCTAAATTATGAAACCAATTTAATATAATATGGTTAATTCTTTCCAATACATCAATAGTATACAATGAGTAACACCTTATAATTCGTTGGTTGCTAGATATGAGCCTCTAAACTTTAGCATAATATTTTTCATAATAATTGTTTGAAAAGTTCACTTTCTATAGTTTAGCTAACAAAATTTGTTTTTGATTTTTTTTAACTATAAAGTAGTTTGATGAAAATAAATACTAAAAAGATATTTTCACCCCAAAGAAATAAAAAAACAAATGTAAAAAAGATGAGTATTTTTTTTAAAATGTTTTTTTCCCCAAAGTATTATTATTATTATTACTATTACTATTTGTTGGCTTTTTGGCTTTCGAAGGGTATTTTAGTGAATGTGAGCGTGCCAGTAAGGATCAATTAGTCCTTACAGAAATTATAATTGCCAACCAATTATCAGACGATTGTGTTGTAGTTCTTTCAGCCTCAATGAAGAGGACTTTTACTGGTGGCTTGACTTAGGAGAAATTAAGAGAAATAACAGTTTAATGTGAAGAACAATCGAAGTATTTTATTAAGATGAACACTTACAATGGTCCAAACTCAGCCTCGAAGAGGTTTACAGCAACAGTCTACTTGAATCTACTTGAAACTACTCCTATGAATCGAAGTACAGTGCGGGTATTTAAAGAACATGTATTTAAAGTGCAGGAAATGTAAAACTGGAAAAGTAAATATGAAGTAAAGACTGGTTTGTATGATCTGAGTCCGGGGTTTTTTCTGGGGCTTCCTTGCTATTTATACTTGTCAAGGATGACCTTCGAACTATACTTCAAACCGTCGAACTGCTCCTCCATGATCGTCAATCATGCTGCCTTAGAAGTAGTTCCACTATGCCATCACTTGCAGTTAAGCTTCCCTCTTGTATTTGAATTTGAATATGAGCAACCGTTGAAGCCACGTCACCTTGTATTTCCTTACTGATCTAGTACTACTCAGATCACGTAAGAACCAATATTCATTGCCATGTGTACGACCGGGATCAAAGACTTGAATCCTCTTCCCATAATACCCCTATTCCGCCACGTGTCGAATTGTAATTGGCTTTTACAAAATATGTAGCCAACATTACCCCTCGCACTAATATACCCAATACTTGGTGATATTAGTGGATCAAAAGCTTTTCCCGCGCTTTTGGAACGTGCATAGAACCCATCTTCAGGAAACACAACCGTCACCTATTTAGTGATCATTGGCATTAACTCTCAACTTGTTGAACATCCCAATACCTTTAACATTCGAACGTATCATGGCTCAATTGACTTCTCACTCTATTGATCAAGCATACGAAGAGCCATTGAGTAATGCTGTTTCACCTCGAAAGAATCTCCACGCATTCATTAGCCACCTTTACCCGCCCTTCTATATTCAGGTCATGGAGGCTTTCGCCGATTATCAACATTTGGACTACGAACACATTGCCCTTAATCCCTTGGTTTACAAATATACAGATACAAGAAGTTTTTCCTCTAAACTCCCCTTGTACTTTGAACGAACTACTCTCAAACCTTTGCTTCAACAAATTGCAAATATGGACTTGGGAAGCTCTTCTTCACAAACTTCTGCTTGGGATGAAGCTACAGCTTCTTCATCTTCTGGGGGTTCCGGATGGACGAACTGGTCAACACTTGAGTCCTGGGACTTGAGGGAACGAATTAATCATCATTTTGTTGAGTTCACTGACCCTTTAGATTTTCCTTCTTACGCTCAAAGCTCGGTGGTCTATCCTTATGTGCCCATTGACCTTCGACGCAGTTTGGAGGAGAATTTGCTTGTGGCTTGGTACACATCCTCTATGCCTACAAGGATAATGCACATTGCCCGATGTCTGGAAGAATCACAAGGGTATACCTCTTCATTTTTAGCCAAGAAGGCGAAGATTTGCTCTTCTGACTGGCTTGACTATGTTAATGCCTTTGTTCCTTCCGCTCCTGTGCCATCTCCTATAATAGAAGCATCCATATCTTCTTCTTCGTCTTCTCCATCTTCTGAAATAGAACCATCTACTCCTTCTTCTCCTCCCACTCTTTCCTGGATAGAGAAACTAAGGCTTGCCCTTCCAATGGACAAAGTCTTTTCATCTTACAATCCTCCATCATCCCCTTCTCCAACTGAGCGGAAACAAGCTCAACTTCTGCTTGCGGCCTTCTCTCACTTGCCCTTCAATGTTCTTGAGGATGACACCCCTCTCAAGAATTTTCAATGGGCTTGTGACATTCTGACCAGAAGCCATGTCCTTAACCCCATTGCCCAAGCAGAACTTTACTTGTTCCTGGACCAACTTCCAGTGCTCCTCCACTGGCATCGGAATTCCAAGGTCACCATCCAGTCTTTGGATCAACTTTCATCTCTCCGAACTCATGCCCAATATGAAGCAGAAAACTTCATCGAAGATTTCGATGACTTCAAAAATAAAGATTCTGCGTATTGGGATGATTTGGTTATAGATGAATCGGAACAAAAGTTGAGGGAGGAGGCTTTCGAAATAAAGGCAGAAGAGCTCTATTATGAAGTGAGAGCACACCAGCTTATGCAGCCAACATTGGAGGAAATAGAAGAAATAATAAAGAAAGAACAAACATTCATTGATCATTGTTGGATGAAATTCCATGATCTTGTTATTTATTCTATTCCTTATTTTTATGAGCTCGAATTCGTACCCAGATAGGGTCATTTAATGTGATTGTCTTGGCCTCAATATAAATAAAGTCCTTCTGTATTCGACATTGTTTGACTCTGTTTTGAAAACCAACTCACGACTTCGAATTGAACAATCTCATCCTTCGAATCTGGACTCAATTGTTTACAGAAACGCTAAAAGAACCAACATGTCTTTTTCCAATTTATGGAGTATAATTGACAATTCTGGCTGATATTACCTGGAATTGATGCTTCGAACTCTAGCAATATTACTCCTCAAAACTAACTATAACCAATATATGGTCATGGTTAATACAGCCACTCAATTTCAAACTGACTGTTTTGCTTCGAAGAATAATCCATACTATTTTGCTTCAAAAGCAATTCCAACCAATTGATAGGTTTTAATGCTTCGAACAGTGCTCATCCTTAAAGGATTCCAGGAGTTGCTTCAAAGGTTACTACTTTGATTAATAACCCTCGAACAGGCTTTTAAACCCTTTGAAGTGGACCACTATTCGAACATCCTAACATCTTTAAACATATAGTATGCTTCGAAGCCGGCCTCTGTATTTCGAAGCCGTTGTTATTTGATTTCTGGCGCCAAAATTTTGGCTTCGAAGCCAAGTACCCCGCTTCGAAGCTAATCTCAGCATCTGGGTTATTTTCTTTCCCTCCAAAAACTATCAATATTGGAAGAGACTCCTCATATTCGTACTTTTAGTACTTAACGACTTACGCAATATATTTTTCAGACACAAAGCCCTCCCCCTTTTTATGTTCTGAAATCACTTACCTTTCAACACACAAACCCTCATATCCCTCACTTCTTTATACTTTCCCCCTCCCTTTTCAAAAAAGCGTACCATCAATGGCCTCTTCTTCATCAGAAGTACCAATCGTAGAACGTGTGAGCTCATCCGTAGCCTTGAAAAGGCTCATTGATATAGAGTGTGAGAAATACAAGGCTGGGGGGAAAAGCGCCATTGACGGGCGTGTCTTTGTCCCTCGTCGTCATGAGCGACAAGACTATGTGCTTGGGCCAATCTTCAAAGAGATCCCTATGGAGCTCCCAGCTCTGTACCCTCGTCTGGAAAACCAATGTCTCCTTTATGAAGGTGGTCTTGATTGGAGGAACTGGAGAATCAATCGCCCCCACCGATGTTGGCCCACGATGAGACCGGAGTGGCAAGAGTGGTATGATCGGGTTATCCCTGCGAGGACATTGGACCTTCAAGAGCTCTGCCTCCTCGATGCTCTCCGACTATCTAGGGTAACTATCCCGGAAGACCCTTTCTTAGTCCCTGCTGCTTTATGCTTTTGGAACCCTATCTTTAATTTCTTTCAATTTAGATGTGGGATGATGGCTCCTACTGTTCTTGATATTTGCCATCTACTAGGGGTGTCCCCCATCGGTACCATTATTACACCAGACTTTCCTGATTCAACAGTCTCTTTCTCCCTACCCTCACTTAACTTATCTTACAGTGATTTTGTTAAAGCTGAAAATAAGAAAGAGGGCCCGGTAACTGATAGGGAACTCTTTTCCTTCTTGTTATATTGGCTTTGTAAATTCCTCTTCTGCACCTCTTCACAAAGAATTATGCCTGAATTTGCTCCACTTGCCAAGGCCTTTGTTTTGCAAAAAAAGGTAGCCTTAGCCCCATACATTCTAGGCCATGTATATAGAGTTTGTTCCCTTTTTTGTGAGAAGCCTTTAGATGCGAATCAAGGGGGGCCATTTTGGATCCTTCAGCTTTTGCTTTTTGCCTATTTCACTGAACTACAATCCAAATGCCTTAAATTTTCTGGGTTACATTCTCTCACCCATGGCATAAGACTAGCCAATGCTTCTCTTTATCCTTCCTCTTTTGCTTTTTATTTCTCTTTCTTCCATCAACTACCAGTCGCCCTTCCTATTCACCGTTTTCGTCCCTTCGAGACCAACATAGGTCCACCTTGGTTGAATCACTTCTTAAGTGACAAACTCTGTGCTTCACCTATTCATAAGGACATATGGGCCTCCCTTCTGCTTCCTAGAGAACTGTTCATCGGGACCACGAACCCCAGAGCTTATAAATGTATAGCAGAGCCTTATTGTCCTGCTCAATTTGCTAGACAATTTGGTTTCACCCAAGGGGTCCCAATACCCCTCTGCAGCAATACCAATCTGAGCCTTACGAGGAGAGATCTGAAAGTTAGGAAGTCAAGGCTGGAGGAGGCAGTCTTCAAATTCTTAGATGACTTGGCTAGTTTTGAGTACACCCATTTCCTTCCTGAAGGCACCGCATTGAGGAGATACCAAAATTGGTGGGAGCATAATATGGAAATCTACTTAGCCATTTCACCTCAAAGTCTACTGGAGGTGTTGGGTGTGGCCAAGCCCAAGGGAGCCGAAACTGTCCCTTCCTCCACTGTGCCTTCTACAACCTAGTCCATTCCTGCTACATCAACTCCTTCGAAGTCCACTCGGGCTGCTTCGAAGAAAGGTATATGCCTTTGTTTTCTTTCCTCAGACTATCACTATGATGCTTGTTTATCTTATTTTTTATTCTTCTCCTGTGAAGGTGGTCAACAGCAAAAGAAAAGGACACTACTCGATCCTGAAAAGATAATAACTGAGGTGCAAGAAGAAGAAGGTCCAGAGCACGAGTCACCCTTGATAAGGAAAACAAGAGTGGCTAGTTTGGTTCAAGAGGAGACAGCTGCTAAGGAGGTAGAGGAGGAGCTTATCTTCAGGGAATCCGAGTCTCATACTGAAACAGCTAAGAAAACAATTGAGGAGCAAACAATACCAATCCATAGAAAAAAGAGAAGAAAGATGACTGTCTCTCCCTCGGATTTTGCTGAGGACTCTGATTCCGAAACAATCGCCCAAGCAATAGGGAAAAGGAGGAAAGTGACTGCTTCGACCACTACCTTAGTCGAAGATCCCATCCATGAGGCAGCTGCCAAGGCTGTGGACCAAGAACATTCCAAAGCCATAATTGTTTTTGAAAGGGCTGAGAAGAGACGTCAGCAACAAATTTTAAGAGAAGAAGCTGCTGCTGCCGATATGTTGCAAAGGGAAATAGTAAGAAAGCAACAGGCTGCCCAACATTACTCCCTTCGCAGCTCTCCCATTTGTACAAATACCACCGGATCGAGTAATTTCTTTCACTCTTTCGCTGTTTTCTTTTTATCAATTTTTTAATACTGGATTTTGACAATCCTTTGTATTTCTTCCTCTTGCAGCAACAACTACTGCGTTTATCTTCCCAGCAAGGCCTCCTTCGATATCAGTTGAAGTTGACCAAATGCAACATGTGAAGACCATCCAAATCACATTCCCACTCTCTAGGCCTATATTCGATACACCTTCTTTGAGCCCAAGCATCCCTACGTCTCTTTTCCTTGGCTTACAGCCATATCTCCCTTTTTTGACTTTTAATCTGCCTCGGTCTTCTTCTTCTTCGAGCCTTGCTCTTCCTCCTTCCTTCACAGAAATTCCGAGTGCTATTCCATCTCTGATGGCAGCTGATTCTTTTTCAGAGGGTGCTAGTAGTTCTCCAATTCATGGTTCATCACCTATGCCTACTTCCAGCCCCTCCTCTTTTGACTCGTTAGTGGCTAAGACCATAGAAGCTGCAAAAGATGCTCCATCCATCTCTTCCATCCCCATGCAGTCCTCTGTGTCCTTCACCACAATACTTTCCATGCCCTTTATGTCCAGGGATGAGGTAGACATCTTCGAAGGAAAACTAGCTAGTCTCTTCGACATACTTTCTACCTCTCCAGCAGTTAGTGCTGAGGCTGAGCCATTAGCTTTGGCCGACTCCTTACTAGAAATTTTCGAGAACCTTCCTTCCTCCAGCAGCAAGCCTTCTACACCTTCGATAGACATGGACGCATGCCTGGAACTGCTGACTTCTTTTTCGAGGATCCCCTTCGAGGCTCTACAAAGGCCTATCATCAAGAATGGGTTCCTTCAATGCTGCAACATTGCTGAGCAGTCTGGCCTGAATGCCTCAAGTCATCTATCTCAGGCTGCAGCTACTATTGACTTCTATCTCAACATTTGTCAAGCTGCTCAGACTGCGGATGAGAAGCTAGCTAGGGACCAGAGTTTTGCTTCCCAGGTGCATACTGAGATATCAACGCTTAAGGAACAACACTCTTTTGCCTCCCACTTTAGAGTCCAACTGCTGGAGAAGAAAGCTCGTCTCGAGGAGGAGTTGGCCGCAGTAAACCAAGCCTTGGTTAGAACTGATACAAAATTGCACATCACCAACCAAGAGCTGGCTGATCGAAAAGAAGACATGGCTGCAGCTATTCAATTGTTTCCATCACTTAGTAGCAGGAAATCCACTATACAAAAACAATTAAGACATTGTAATGATTTCTGGGCCAATTTGTGGCACAATGTACTCAACTCTTTATAAAAGAACACCTTCATCAAAGCCAATATGTTTGACCCTCTTATTATATTCTTGGCTGCTTTCTTCTTTTGGAAAAGAATGCTGTTTAATGCCAAAATCCTGGCTTCATCTATGCCTTCTAATTCCAAGCACATACTTTGATGGTACTGCTCAGGATCTAATTGATCTTGGCATCTTACCCTCAAAGATTTAACATTAATCTCCACAGGTAAAACTGCATCATGCCCATATACTAAGGCATAAGGAGTAACTCCTGTGCTTGACCTTGGGGAGGTTCTGTAAGCCCATAACACATCTATCAATAGATTATGCCAATCCCTAGGATTATCATCCACAACCTTTTGTATTCCTTTTTTCAAGGACTTGTTGGATGATTCAGCTTGACCATTGGCTTGTGCATAATAAGGTGTGGAATTAACAAGACTAATCCCAAACTCTGCCACAAAAGCTTTCACCATTTTCCCATCGAACACAGTCCCATTATCAACTGTTATGGTTTGTGGGATACCAAATCTATGGATCAGATCTTTAATGAACCCAATAACCTCTGTTTGGTCTACAGCCTTGTATGGCTTAGCTTCGACCCACTTAGTGAAGTAGTCAGTGGCCACTAGAATGAAACAGTGATGCTTTGAAGAGGGTGGGTGTATTTTTCCCATCATATCCATGGCCCATCCTCTGAATGGCCAAGGCTTCACTACTGCATGTAAATCAGTTATAGGCACATGCCTTATTGTGCCATGCTTCTGGCATGCTTGGCAACCCTTTGCATATTCTATGCAATCTTTAAGGATAGTTGGCCAATAGTAGGAATGCCTTCGAAGCAACCATCTCATCTTCACACCAGGTTGATGAGCACCACAAATGCCTTCATGAACCTCAGCCATGGCTGTTAATGCTTCTTTTGGGCCTAAACACTCCAGCAATAAACCATCTCCCCCTCTTTTGTAGAGAGCATTACCATATAATATATATTGCATGGACTGTAATTTGATTCTCCTGCTGGCCTTCGAAGATGGACCAGTCAAATACTGCATTATTGGATGCCTCCAATCTTGTTCTTGTAAGTCATTATGATTGACTTCCAAGACCACATTCCTTTTACTCAAAGGTGGTATCAACTTTTGATATGTTGTTTGACTTATGTCCCTTTGGGCATTATCCCTTCTCTTGAAGTTCGAAACTTTCTGAGCCACATCATTAGCTCTATTATTCAAGAATCTTGGAACATGAGTTACATTAGCTACTTGAAATTGAGAAAGCAGATGTAATGCAACAACATAATATGGTAGAATAGTTATGCTTTGACACTTGAAAATCCCTTTCACTTGGTTAACTACCAATTGGGAATCCCCAAATATGTCAACCGCATGTACCTGTAATCCAATGAGGATTTCTAGCCCCACTATTAAGGCTTCATATTCAGCCTGGTTATTGGAACAAGTGGCTTCGTCCACTCTGAAACCATGTGTAGTTTCTACCCCCTGTGGAGATCTAATCACAACGCCAATTCCAATTAGACCATTGGCTTTCGATCCATCAAACCACATCTGCCATGGCTCAACATTAACCATACCAAGCTCCATTATCTCTTGGCTTTCTGTTTCAGATGGATGATCTGCCAGAAAATTAGCCAAAACTTGCCCTTTTACTGCTCTTTGAGGGACATATTCTAAATGGAATTCTGATAAGGCTAATATCCACTTGTCAATTCTTCCCCTCAACATAGGTCTGGATAACATGTACTTAACCAAATCTGTGGTTGCAATTATCAAGACAGTTGTAGGTAAAAGATAATATCTTAATTTTATTGCAGCAAAATACAAAGCAAGACACAGCTTTTCAACAGCTGAATATTTACATTCACAAGAATTTAAAAACCTACTAAGGTAATAAACAGCTTGCTCCTTGCCTTCTTCATTGTCTTGGGCCAAGAAAGCTCCCAATGAATCTTCTGCTGCAGCTATGTACAACTTCAAGGGCTTATCACCCTTAGGTGGCATCAGTACTGGAGGTTTGGCCAAGTAGGCTTTGATACCTTCGAAAGCACTTTGGTGCTTTGCTGTCCACACAAATTCTTCTTCATCTTTTAGCCTTAACAAGGAAGAGAATATTTTAGTTTTTCCAGCAGTGTTAGAAATAAACCTTCGAAGAAAGTTAACCTGCCCAAGGAACCTTTGTAATTCTTTCTTACTTGATGGAGGCTTGGCTTCAATGATGACCTTGGCTTTATTCTGATCAATCTGTATTCCTTTCTTGTGCACTACATAACCCAAGAAATTTCCAGATGATACGCCAAAAGCACACTTAAGGGGATTGAGCTTTAATTTGAACTTTCTCATCCTTTCAAAGGCTGCTTCTAAATGATACAGATGCTCCTCCATGGACTGGGATTTCACTACAATGTCATCAATATAACACTCTAGATACCCTCCAATGAGATCATGAAAGATGGTGTTCATAGCTCTCTGATATGTAGCCCCAGCATTCTTCAGACCAAATGGCATTTTAACCCATTCGAAGGTGCCAATATTCCCAGGACATCTGAATGCTGTCTTGTGGATATCCTCCTCTGCAATGCATATTTGGTTGTAACCCGAGTGACCATCCATCATTGATAAAACTTGATGCCCTGCTGAACTGTCTACCAGCAGATCCACTATAGGCATAGGGTACTCATCTTTAGGAGTTGCTAAGTTTAAGTTTCTAAAATCGATGCAAACCCTCATTTTGCCATTCTTCTTGACTACAGGCACAATATTAGATAACCATTCAACATACCTGGCTGTTCTAATAAAGCCCGCCTTGAGTAGTCTCAGAATCTCTTCCTTGACTTTCTGAATTACTTCTGGACTCATTCTTCTTGGTTTTTGCTTGTATGGCTTGAAATTAGGCTTCATAGGGAGCCTATGTTCCACTAATGACCTATCCAATCCTGGTAGTTCATTGTAGGACCATGCAAAGCAATCCTTGTATTTCTTCAGGATAACCAACAACTGGTCTCTGTCCAGAACATTCAAGCAAGCACTTATATAAGTGGGTTGTTGTATGGAACCTTCCCCTAGATTTACTTCTTCTAAGGGGTCTTGCGTTTGAGAACTTATCGAAGCTTCTTCTCCAGTTTCTTCTACCTTCGAAGCAATCTTCTCACCTTGTTCTGCTTTTAGGTTCTTTAGTTCAACATCTTTACCCTCCTCCTCATAGACAAAATCTGTCCATAAGGCATCCTCTTCCTGTATCTCCTGGACTTTTGTCTCAATGTCCAATGCACAGTATTTCCCAAGGGTCAGAATTCTGACCTGTTGCTGCTCTTGTTTACAGCCAACTATCATGGCTTCTCTTTCTCGCTGCTGTACTTTCTGGACTATTGCTTTTACATCCAATGGTGAGAATTTAATCAGAGCCAAAGACCTGGCTTCTTGTTCTTCATTCCTTTGCCTACAACCAGGCATCATTGTCATCTTTAATGACAATCTCTTCGTCAGCACTCTCTTGAACCAAGTGCTTCAGGTGTGTCATTTCCTCATCAGCCATCACTTCGGCTGAGCCATCAGCTTTCCTCAGTATACTGAGCGGTGTTACTCCCTCAATATACAACTTGGCCTCTGCAAAGTCTGCACAGGCTATGAAGGGTTGGGGATCTGCATCGATCTCCTCTGTCTCTCCATTGCCCAAAGCCATCATGATTTTCTGATGCAAGGAGGAAGGCATACATTTGTTAGTGTGGATCCAGTCTCTCCCAAGTAAGGCATTGTATTTAGCATTACTGTCGATTACAAAGAATGCTGTCATACAGTCCCTGGTTCCAACACTCAAATTAATGGGTAAAATCCCTTGAGCCATCTGTTTGTCTCCAGCAAAGCCAGCGATGGTTGTGCTGGTAGGTATCAACCTGGGATTCTTTTTCCCTAGTTTCTTCAGAGAAGATTTCGGCAACAAGTTTACCGCTGCCCCATTGTCTATTAGGACTCTGTTCAGCTGAATCCCATCGAAGAAAGCCTGGATGTACAAAGGCTTGACATGTTGGGTCATGGAATTCGAGGGATATTCAAAAGGATATGAGAGGTTGATGCTCACCTCTTCTTCGCTTTCACACTCAGTTTCCATTGGAATAGCCATTCCAGAAACATCCTGTACCATGCTCACTTGTGATTCTTCACTAGAGACAGGAATTGGATCCATGTCTTGGTCACTTTGGTTCTCATCTTCAGCCTGGAACTCATGAGGCAATATGTGAACCATATTGACTGACACTGGCGGAAATGAGCCAAATTGGATGACTGGCTGTACCTTCTCTTCCCCTTGGCTACCTTGCCCAGTGACTTCAACAGCATCCTCCATGCTGCACTCTGGCATTTCATTGTTAACTGATCCCTTCGAAGGATCCTTCTCAACTGGTTCTCCAGTCAGGAATGTCTGCTCAGCCATGAAGGCTTCGAACATTTCCTCTTCTATCATTTCCTTCTTTTGGCTCATGCCAATCTCTTCTTCCGTTTCGCTATCACTTTCCATCAGAGCCTTTTCCAGCCCTGCCAAACTAGATTTCTCTCTGGCCTTTAGTTCAGAATGAACCTGGGCCAACTGTTCTCTGCTACAAACCACTTTGCTTTGTAGGGTCGGTTTTGGAGTATGGTCTGACTTCGAAGTTTTCTTTCCTTCTGCCTTGACCAGTGAAGAACTTTCCCCACTTTCCTTCAGATCTTGCTGGTACTGGGTGTACCTGCGCTGAATCTTCCTCCTCTGTGATCTGGAAATAACTGGAACCATATTTGGTTCCTTTGTCTTTGGATGTTTCAACAATACCAGTTGTTCGGAGCCACCAAAGGAGGCTTGACCAACCTGCCTTGGATTCCAACATCTCTTCGAACAGGCAGTTCCTTAGGTTTGCTTTGCATTACAAACCAGTCTGGGACTCCAGGTACCCACGAACTTGCTGACTTAGATGTTGAGCTGCCTTTTTCGACCTTCGAAGCCGTCTTCGAAGCTGGCTGTGAAGGTACGTGGTTAGCTCTGACCTCATGCTTTGAGCCCGATTCAGACCTTTGATGAAGGTAATCACTTTCTGTCCTTCGTGAAGCTGGTCTAGGAAGCCAATCCCTGGCTTTATTCCCATGAAATGAGCCCCTCTCCAGTCTTCTTTCAGCATGGCAACTCTCCATTCTGTAGTAATTGGGTGGCTTAGATTCATGTAAGGGCCTTTTGCCTTTAGCATGCATCCTGTCCATTGCAGGCTCAACCATTGGTGGTCGCTGCCTGTCACCAGCCGGATACGGCCTTTTGTTGTAAGCGTTGGTTGACTTAGGACGCCTCTGAACGTCCCTGTAATATTGCTTACCGTCAACTGGAAGCCCCTTCAACCATTTGTAGCTTAGCCTACATCTGGGACACATCCTCTGCATTACTGCTGCTTCCAAAGAATCGTCATCCAGTACTTCTTCATCAAAGTTTTCCTTCTGATGTGAGAAACCTTGTCCAATGACTGGTGGGTTTCTAGTCTCCTTCTTGGCAGTTGTCTGGTTGGCAATATGCATTTGCACATTGACTTCTTCCAATTCCTGCAGAGATAAATTCTGAAAGTTTGGAACAACCACATTAGCCGCGCTTTCTCCAACTTCTGGAAACGGGTTGCTGTCAATCCCCATGGCCTTCTCTGTTTTGGCTGGGAACTTCAAACTACCTTTCCGAATTTGCTCTTGGATCCTGTCTCGAAAAACAATGCAGTTTTTAGTCGAGTGAGACCAAGAATTATGCCATTTACAGTATACTTTTCCTTTAAGTTCATCTGGAGATGGCAGTTTTACTCCTTTTGGTAACTTAAGGAAATTTGCTGCAAGCAAATGATCAAAAATGTCATCTGCTTTTGTTAAATCGAAAGAGTACTTTCTGTGAAAATCTTTCTTTTTAAACTGCTGGTCGATGGTTGTATCCTTATGAATTAATGCTTCACAGATTACAGGTTCTTTACCCACAATCTCTGCTGCATCGATCTCATAATTGGGATCTCTATAATACGTCTTATACGAAGCATTATTTCGATCTTGTTCTTCCTCTAGTAATGCTTCATATCGAGACACCTTATAGGTCAGTTCGACCAAATCCCTGAATTCAGTTGAGTCAAACTTCTTTCGAAGCCTGAACTCTAAACCGTTTTGAGCCAATCTTACAAATTCTGGCTCTGGAAGGATGACCCTACATTTATTTCGAGCCCTTTTAAATCTGGCAATAAACTGAGTGGCCTTTTCTTCAGGCCTTTGACTCAATCTTGCCAAGTCTGCCATAGAAACCTCTGGCTCCGACTAGAAAAATTGGGCATGAAATGCCTCTTCCATTTGTTGCCAATTTTGAATGGAGCCAGGTGTAAGGTTGATGTACCATACAAATGCTCCCCCAGTTAGAGAGTTTGGAAATAATCTCAGTTTCATGTAATCATGATTAGTGAATTCACCACACTGAGCAGCGAATCTGGCAATGTGCTCTACTGTTGACTGATTTCCAGTTCCATAGAATAAGGTAAAATCCGGTATTCTGAATCCTCTTGGGTATTCATGTACCCTGTCTACCCATTCTGGGTATGGTTTTCTGTATACAGGAGTCTGGACCCCCCGAGCCATCGGTCCACACATCTCCCTAACAATATCAGCAATTTGGTCCCTAGGGACCATATTTTGTGCTTGTTGAACCACTACGGGAGGGACAAACACAGGGTTTGGTGGACAAACTTGCGCCTGTGGTCCTCTTGGTCCATAAAGTGGTACATTTGGGACTGGTTGCCCCTGTGGTACAGGTTGCTGTTGGGGGTATGGGTAACCCCTTTGAACCTGTCCTGCGAAAGGACCTGGAACAGGTGTTGTGTCCCTTCCATTTACAGGAAAACCTTCCAACCCCCCGGGTATAAATTCGAACAAGGGATTATTGTATCCCCTAGTGCCAGGTATGGCTTCGAACATAGGATTAGTAACCATTCTTATGCTAGTTTCTTGTACTTGGCCAGATCCACCAACTTGTGTGGCTTCACTGTTGAGTACTGAGGCATTTTGGCCTATTACAGGCCTCGAAATAGGTTCATACCAAGACTGAGGCGATGGTCTCTCATAGTTCTGAGTACTAGTTCGACCATTAGATTGTCCATTAACTTGCATAGGCTGTTTATCTATAGCCAATCTTTGCTGAGGGACATTTAAAACTTCCTCTGTGTGTCTTATGTTTGTTGGTTGGTGGTTATTCATTCGATCCAAAAAGGATGTTGCCCACCTTTCCATTGTGTTCATTAATTGTTGTCCCATAGCATCTACTAAGCCATCCCATGGATTTGTTGGCTGAGTAGATGGAACAGTGGATGGTCCAATTCCTTGGTTTCATCCAATATTATGAACATATGGTTCTCGTCCAGAAGTACTGGTCTGTTCGACCATAGGTTCTGATAACATAGGAGTTTCCACAGGATGTGTTACCACATTATCCTCTGGATTAGGTATTTCTACCTCTCCTTCTACGCCTTCTTCCAGACGTTTATTTTCTCCTTGTCGTCTTCGTCTAGCCATTTTAACAAGTCCCACTGGGCGTGCCAAAAATATATGTTGGCTTTTTGGCTTTCGAAGGGTATTTTAGTGAATGTGAGCGTGCCAGTAAGGATCAATTAGTCCTTACAGAAATTATAATTGCCAACCAATTATCAGACGACTGTGTTGTAGTTCTTTCAGCCTCAATGAAGAGGACTTTTACTGGTGGCTTGACTTAGGAGAAATTAAGAGAAATAACAGTTTAATGTGAAGAACAATCGAAGTATTTTATTAAGATGAACACTTACAATGGTCCAAACTCAGCCTCGAAGAGGTTTACAGCAACAGTCTACTTGAATCTACTTGAAACTACTCCTATGAATCGAAGTACAGTGCGGGTATTTAAAGAACAGGTATTTAAAGTGCAGGAAATGTAAAACTGGAAAAGTAAATATGAAGTAAAGACTGGTTTGTATGATCTGAGTCCGGGGTTTTTTCTGGGGCTTCCTTGCTATTTATACTTGTCAAGGATGACCTTCGAACTATACTTCAAACCGTCGAACTGCTCCTCCATGATCGTCAATCATGCTGCCTTAGAAGTAGTTCCACTATGCCATCACTTGCAGTTAAGCTTCCCTCTTGTATTTGAATTTGAATATGAGCAACCGTTGAAGCCACGTCACCTTGTATTTCCTTACTGATCTAGTACTACTCAGATCACGTAAGAACCAATATTCATTGCCATGTGTACGACCGGGATCAAAGACTTGAATCATCTTCCCATAATACCCCTATTCCGCCACGTGTCGAATTGTAATTGGCTTTTACAAAATATGTAGCCAACACTATTATTATTATTATTATTTTCTTTCTTAAAACAGATTTTTCTCGAAAACTCAAATGGAAATCATAAGGAAAAGGTTTTATTTGGAATATCAATCATATTAAATGATAAGGAAGAGTTATTGTTTGAAAACAATTCTTGATATTAATTTTGCAAAAGAAAGATTTAACTTGGATGGAAAGTTTCATGTGTAAATAGGAGTAAGTGGGTTTTGAATTATATAATGAGTTGGAGGAAAACCTTGATATTATTTGAATTATAGTATACAAGAGAAAGATTTTTGATATTATTTGAATTATATAATGAGTTGGAAATCATAAGCTGCCACATCAATTGGGTTGTAGCAGTTCCTACATAATGAGTTGAAGGAAAACCTTCTCCTAACTGTTGTAGGACTGCACCATTTTCAAATCATTCATATTATTATTACATTGTAGGACTGCACCATTTTCAAATCATTCATATTATTATTACATTATTAGAACCTTATTTTTTATTTTTTATATTTTGAAATACCTTATTTTTTATTTTTTATATTTTGAAATTATAGCATTGACGGTAGTAGAATATTAGATAGCATTTGTTAATATTTAGGAGTTGTTTGGAATGATTTTAATAAGTAAACTTTTTAACTTTTAAAAAAACATGTGCAGAAAAATAAAGAAATGATTGACTCAAATAAGTACACTTATTTAAGAGATACCAAACAAACTCTTAAAAAATTTGAGTGCTAATTTTCACAAGAGCATTGCAATTAAGGGCCAAAAGTTAGACCCAATTTTTAGATCCGGTGATGTGTCAAAAAGATGATTGGTTAATAATTAAATATTCTCTAATTATCAACCAATCATTTTCCAAACACATCACTAAATTTAGAAAGTGTATCTAAAAAATACACATATATCATTTTCCTTTTCACAAACATAGGTCTTCTCTCATGTAATTGGATGCCCATCATTAAAGACATATTAGACTCTTTTCAAAATCAACAATGCTACATAATGGAGATTGAAAAAATATCTTTAGAAAATGAAATAGGCAGTCGAGATTCATTCTAATATGTCCACATCTTTCTAAGATTAAATTCACACCCCACGTTTTATTATCAAATAATTTTTCCATATGCCTTTTCTACTTTCTAATTTTTTTGCCTTTTCAAAAGTTGAACGGGGATGACTAAAGGATTATTATTGGATACCAAACTTTTTTTGTCCATTCTTTTAACCGGTCACACATAAACTTGTCTCCCACTCCATGCTCCGTTTGACTAACTACTAGGGATGGGTAGCCATTCATACATGTTACATTGTTTACCAGTTGAAAAAAATGATCTACTGACCGAATTTAGGAGTGGTTTGGGATGATTTAAAAAAGTATATTTTTTGACTTTTTATGAAATATAGGTTGGGTATGGGTTGGGTTTGAAGTGATGTGACTTAAATAAAATAGTAACTTTTTGACTTTTTGCCTTTTTTCATACATGCCAAAATGTATAAAAGATTTATCTACAATGATATTTCATTGAAATTTCTAAAAATGTGAGACACAATGTTTGAAATGCTAAGACATTAAAAGCCACCTCATATGTATAAGATTCTGTAATTTTATTTGTATAGCATTATTCTTACCAATATTGTCTATAAAAAATAAAAAAAATATTATATATATATTTTATATTTTATTTTGTATCATTGTCTATGTGGATATTTATGATTGCTTCTGTATATTAAAAAAATAATAAAAACAAATAATATAGTGTCATCATATAACTAGCCATATAAAACAGTTAAAAAAGAAAAAGAAAAGTAATATATAGCGGTCTTCATAAAAAAATATATAAAATGATATGGTATGAATCTCAAAACAAAATAAATAAACTAAAATTATTAAGATTCTTTCTAATATCAAAACTATCACTCATGTAATGAATGATTGTTTCAGTATGAAAATTCTAAATAAAATTAAAAAAAATAGCAGTTTTCTTAATCTTTTGGGAGTGGCTAGTAATGTTCTTAGCTTCTTGTGCTTTTGTTGTGTGGGGAAGAGAGATGGAAAAGTTAAAAGTAGGTAGAAGACACTATTGGAGTTTCAAAAGACGTATAATGGAGTGCTAGAATATGATTCATCAACAAGAATCCAAAATCTTTTGCCTAACTAGAAAGTTGATGTGCATGCAGTGTTTTTTCTGGGACCTACACTAATCTGTAAACACATTCAATAATGCATTGTCGGCTATGCTGATATAAGGAGTTAGGTCACCGATACAACATGACATGAGATAAAACCTAATTTAATTAATTACTAAGAAGATCAATCACAATTTCTATTAGTGGTTCAAAGCTTAAGTAATGTGGGTATTCATTTGTTGAAATTGTTCCCCATATATGGAATGGACATGGAGGCCCCGCAGTCCATGAGCTACCCAACCACTCATTAATCATGAAGGTGTGGTTCACCCATTTCCACAAACTCTGTAATGGCCACAATTATTATCTTATTTATTAGGCTGCTCAAGCTTGAAAGATAGATAGGAAAGTTAAATGATTCTTTCTTTCCTCCTAAGAAAAGTTAGAGAGATTTTTTTTTTTTTTTTTTTTGCCCTTTATGAGAAACGCTAAAGATCAAGAATTTAAAATTCATAATTAACTAATAATAACATGATAAAAGTGTTGAGCTTTATAAGATTAATTTCGTAATAAATCAAATATAACTTGTTATGTTATTGTGGGTAAAGTATAAAAAAAACAAGATTTTTATATATCTCGATCTTTAACGTCTTTATATATAAGAATAATAACGTGTCATATTACAATGTATTCAATAAATTATAGTCATATTGAAGATTGAATAAAATAGACCATTCCTATAAAAAAAAAAAAAATCAAAATTAAAGAGAGAAACCCCAAACAATAAAGGAAATAAAATTCACACGCTCATGAAAAAATTTGAACTCATGACTTACTACTAAATGGAAGGTCGAACTAGATAAAATTCTATTGATAAAATATTATAAATCTTTTTGAGTTTTTATTGTATTTTTATAAAATTTATATGAGTTTTGAAGTGTATTGACTCTTAAATTGAGAAAATTACCTTGTTTATGTAGTACTTTTAGTTAATAAAAAATAACGATACATAATACGTGGAGCATCTTTTATCTTCTAACTACAAGCATTTTCTATTCGTAAATTTTTTTATTACATAATTAATTTAAAACATTATATAAAAACATTACATATTACTATGAGACTACTAAATAATAAACCCTTAAATTGTGCCACCATCGCACAACAATTTCAATCCCACCGTTATGGGTTAATTAAGTAGCATTATAGTTATGGTGTGCATGAGATCCATCTAGGTTTATATATAATTGGTTTTCAAATAAAAATGATTATCCGTGTCTTTTGTCCTTTTGTGGCCAAGTACACCGAAGCCAATCAGAGAGGCATTGACTTGGTCACAGTCTGAGAACTCAATAATTATATATAGACTGATGTTATATGTATTAATTAGTATATTAAGTAATATATTAATTAATGATATGATATAATTTAAGATATTTATAATTTATATAATGAGTGAGATTAATAATAAAGATATAATTAATATTAGTATATTAATTAATACATATAATACCATGCTTATATAAATTAATCTCAAAGCATCCATATGGTGTCCCCCTATCTTTCACTTTAATCCGGATGATTGGGAATAATTAAAAAAATCCATTAAACTAACCAAACTTTTCCTTAAAAACCAATCAAACCCACAATCCCGTCCACACACAAACATAAGCGAGAGAAAGAAACATATCAAAGCAAGTGATGGTCTTACGTCATCACTCACGCCACCCTTATCCTTCATAATACACACCCACAACACAACCAATCAATGGTCTTTGTACATTTCTACACTTGTGTAAAGTAGGGCTGAGATAGGAAAGGGAAGGGATGCCCAAGTGATATATATATATATATATTTTAATTTATCGCATGAATATGTAGATAAGTTATTATACATAATTTTTCTACGCTTATATTGAGATAATTTTTCTACGCTTTCATCACGTACTTTGGATATTAAAAGTAAGTTTAATACCATCAATAAAGACTAGAACCCAAATATTGAGTTAGGAAATTCAAATTTTTACAACTGAATCAATAACTTGATGGTTCCCATCAAGTGATAATTATTTAATAGTTCTTAAACTCTATATAATATTATTTACGTGGTGTTGTATAAAATTTTATGAGAGTGATATATTAATTCACTTTTATTACATAATTAGGAAATAAATACTAACTTAATATGTATGTATCATAATTTTTTTATTAATCAATAATATCGGATACTACTTGAACAATAGATAACAATTTATCATTTCATGGGGGAAAGGGAGGACCCAACAATGATTCGGTATGATGGCCATTTGATTCCGTGGGGGAGTGATGATTGTGGAGCGTAGAAGTTGGCAATGATAGAGGGGGGAGAGAAACAGAATTTCTTTTGTTGTTTGGGGGGGATAAGGTTTTTGATTTTGATTTGTGGTTTGGGTCTATTTGATGTCCCTCATCAGTTCCTGTCTTTACGGCCAGCCGACCAATGTTGCTTTCTAATGTTGCTCTACTGTTCATGTAATTTTGAAAAATAAGAATTTAAAAAAAAAAAATTGATGATCGAATGAGACACAATTTTTATATGTGATATGTGTTTTATTTTTTATTTTTATTTTGTTAATTTCACATATATATAAAAAGATTATAATGTGTCCAATTATATGATTATATAAATTACGCTCATTTTCAAATAACTTTATAGATATGTTCTATTCTATGCAACACTCCACCATTCTTTTTATGATGGCACTTTCAATGTGGTTGTGATTAAATATGGTTAATCATATTCCACTTTTTATTTTTATTTTTGTTTTTTTGTTATTCTATTTTATTGAGACTAGAAAGATTTTATGTAATTTCATTGAAATTGATAAGGAGGTTAAAGTATAATAAAGGAGGATCTCCTCCAGTTCAGATTTTGGACTGAAGAGAGTTGTATAGGCCTATGGGGTTTATCACCGCTCCGTTTCGATAATGTGAACCATTTATTTTTTTGAACACTTTGTGTATTTCATCTATACAAAAAAATTAAGTTAATCCGATAATTATAATTTGTTTAATTTATTGCGTTTTCAATAAAAAAAATTTGTATTTTTAAAAATAAATCATAATTTTTTTTTGTTAAAAACGCGATAAATTGAACAAGTTACAGTTATCGGATCAACTTAATTTTTTGTGTAGATGAAATACACAAAGTGCCCTACAAAATGAATAGTCTGAATCATTGAAACGAAATCCATTATAGATCTCATAAGCCTAGATAGCTCCCTCTAGTAAAAAATCTGAACCGGAGGGATCTTCCAAAAAAAAGTATGATATATATAAGTGAGTTTTGTGTTGATTATTTTCCAACATTCTTTTAGGGGACACTTTATTTGAATTTTTTTTATATTTTATATTTATTTATTTATTTATTTTTGTGTGTGTGTGTCATAATTGAATTGTTTGTTGTGTAAAATATATATATATAAAATAGTAAATAAATAAAAAAAGATTACTCTTTTTCTTACTACCCTTGTTGATCATTTTATGCCTATGCACTATTTTTTTTTTTTTTTTTTTCAAAATTTGAAATTGTTTGATAAAATTGAGTCAAAATTGATATGATGTGAAATTTTTAGCTATTTGTCTATACAACTACAATTTTTCTTTTTCTTTTCACAATGCTAATTAGTTTATGAATATATAACTAATTGCATAAAATAATTTTGGCCATATATATATATGAAATAATGGTATTAGAAAACTATTTGATTCAAAATATTTCATTTATATTTTCGGTGATACTACATACACCAATTAGTATACTAACTAGTGTATCAATACTAGTTATGACATTATTATTGACCCCACTCATTATACAAATTACAAATACTAAAAGCATCTTAAATTATGCCACATCATCAATTGATATACTAGTTAGTATATTAATTAGTGCATATAATATTCTTATATTTTTTGTAATTAGTTTTATGTCCTTAATACTATAGCTAAAAAAACGAAAGTAACTCCTATTGTTGGCCCAATGGTTGAAAAATTCAAATACTTTTTACTATAACACAAGGCATCTTAGTCATACATGCAATCCACTACAAACCTTGAAAAAATCCTAAATCATTAAGCTTTAGATTGTCGTTTGTAAGATTTTTTAAATCAAGCTTGATATAATGACTCATAAGGTTTTTTCAACTACATATTTTTCTCCCATATATAATAGTTTTTATTGATATATTTGTCTTTATGGTAACATAAAATTATAACAAAAATTTAAGTCTTGCTACAAAAAATAATATATTATTTTTAAATTCACCCATAATGAATGAGAGATAGAGGATTGTGTCATAATATTTTATTTTACAAATCAAAAATTAAAATGTAACAGTTTACGTCATTATAAGAATAAATTTAAATGTGAGATTTTAAAAATTTTAACCTTTTTTCTAATAACCATAGCAGTTTTATTATAAATCATTGCAAAATTTGTAATCATTTGTACGACCTTTATGAGTTCTCCACAATTGGCTATCAATTTGAGCAATTTACTGCGGGTTTAAGCCTCAATTGTTTGAAGTTGACCACAACTTTAATAAAGTCGAGGAGTTAATTGGAATTGGCTTGACCAAAAAGTATTGAAGTTATACATTAACATTTTTTGTGTAAAATTTATACATACATATGTTAGAAATTTGTCGAGCATCTTCTCTTTAAATTATTTAGGCTTGATTAATATACCCTCGATATCCATCTACTTATAGTTAATTAATTTTTAGTTGAATGTCTCCTATTATTTCTAACATGATATCATAATTAAATTTTGAATGATTTCACAAACTAGTCATCGTCTCAGATCTGTCTATCTCGTTTCTCATCTCTATGTCACTTACACATGCATGCAAGAAATGTAAGAGAATTTTTTCTTCCTTTTTTTCTCCTCATTTAAGTTCGAGAAATGTTTTGTGGCTCGAAAAATTCTACCCCTAATGCCCCGAATGGCTGAAACGACATCGTTTCAGCCATTCAATTTTTTTTTTTTTTCTTCTTCCTTAGTCTATTGCGCAGGGAGGGAGAAGGAGAGAAAGAGAGGGAGAGGGAGAGGGAGAGGGAGAGGGAGAGGCCGTCGCCGTCGCCGATCGCACCTCCGCCTTCGCCCGGCGTCGCCTCTGGTTGATGGCCTCTGCTTCGATCGTCGCAGCTCCGCCCCGCCGCTCCTCCGCCATGGTTGATGGCCCCTCCAGCTCCGCCCCGCCCCGCCTCCGTCGCACCTCCGCCCTGGTTGATGGCCCCTCCAGTTCCGCCCCACCCCGCCTCCTTCTTCTTCCTTCTCCTCCTCCTCCTCTTCTTCTTCTTCTTCTTCATTCGTTTCTGATTTTCTTCTTCATCTGGGAAAAAAAAAAAAAAAAAAAAAAATTCAAAATGCCGAAAACGGCGTCGTTTGGATTTCGGGGCAGATTCGGGTAAGCTCTTTCGAGCTCCCAATCGCAACTCTTTAAGTTCATGTATAGGGAGAGTAAGAGAGATTTTTTTATATTTTTTTATTCATTTAAGTAGGAATTAATTTGGGATTGGACGAGTATAAAGGTTTGGCATCTCCTAAAAAAGTCCATAAGTCACTACCCTGTTTAAATTACATTATCTTATTTAAGTTACATCACCTCTCTACCATATCATTTCAAATTTAACTTATATTTTACAAAAAGTCAAAAAATATACTTATTTAAAATATCTCAAACAACCAAGGCCTCGTTTGTTTTGGGATTAAATGGATGGGAGGTGATTAAGATGGAGGTGAGGTTATTTAGTGTTGTGTTTGTTTGTAGAGTTGGGAAGAGGATCAGGATGGAGGATGAGATATAGATAGAGGTTGGAAGAGGGATTGAGATAGAGGAGGTAAAAGTGGAGATGGTATTAGAAAAAGAGAAATGTTAGGGATCATGAAAAATTTTTCATGAAAATGATCATGAAAAAATTGCGACCCTTGGATTACCTTGATTAGTGTGTGCAACTTTATTGTAAGTGTAATCCAAAGGTCATAAATCTTTCATGACCATTTTCATGAAAGATTTTTCATGATATCTAGCATTGCTGTTAGAAAAATAGTAAGGTGATTAGAAATTTTTTTATTTTTTATATATTGGGATTTTTTTTAAAAATATTAATATTTAATTTTTTATATTTTTTTATTTGTTTTATTATTTTATATAAAAATAATTTAACAATTTCTATGCTAACAACTATCATCAAAATAAATATAATTTTACTTAATTCCTTCACTAATAATTCCCACACTATTAATTCTCCTATTATAAATTTTTTTCATCCTACCCCTAAAAACAAACGGCCAAGAGAGATGTATCTGGTTTGATTTTTCCAGGAGGAGGCATCATCATGCGCACCGACTTTCATTAAAGCAAAAGCTTTTAGTTTACCCCACCACGCTCTCTCTCTCTCTCTTTTGTTTCTTTCCAAGACTTTTTGGTTAAATGGATGAGGAGGCTTTCAATGGAAGCATCATGCATGTGTTTAAAAGTAGAGAAAGGTTTGCACCCAAAAAAATCAACATGAAAACGCCATGTCACCTCTCACACTCACTCTTCTGGATTTATCGCGTTATATCTTTTGATTTTAAACATTAAAAATTGATTACCAGACTTAAAATTTCACACATGTGAAGTGGAAATTGAAGCTTTATTTGATTTGAGATGACTGATCACAAGTGTTTGAGATAAAAAATAAAATAAAAAATAAAAACAAAAAGATAACGGATGTGTTTGGTTTGTATTTGTATAATAATTTTTGAGATAAAAAGTACAAAAACTTATTTGGTTTATCTTTTTTCAGAAGTCGTTTTGGAAAATTGTTTTGGAAAGAGAATTTTAAAAAAAATGATTGATTTGATGTGTATGAGAGATAGAGTGATTTTGGAAAGTAGGTAACCAAACAAAATTTTGGAATTTTTTTTGAAAAAATTTGTTTAATTTGATTACTCTTAAAAATTTATTTGTAGCGAATTTTTCTCAAAAATTTTTCTGAAAAACAAACCAAAGCCGCCAACATTTTTCTTTTCTTTGATACATTGAAGAAGAGGAAAAGAGTCAAGTCCGTGACTTTTTAGTGAAAGTATAAAGATAATTGCAATAGTTTATTTAAATTAACTAGGCTTAGGTCTAGTTTACTTCTAACCTAAAAATTAAAAAATTATTAAAAAAATTAAAAAGTTTAGAACATATACTAAAAAGTCAAATATCTCATTTTATCTCTAATTTTTATATATCTTTTCGTAAAAAATTAAAAAGTCATTTCACACATACTAAATTTTTTTACCTTTTATTTTAACTAAAAAATCTAAAAGTAATTAAAATAACATGTTTCTAAACGAGATCTTAATTTAGTTGGTCACTATGACTCACTTAAAGGCTTAGTTTCAAGAGAAAGATCGTGGCTTCAACTCTAAGCATTTCGTGCTTTGCACTGTTAATTTAATAATTAACAATTAACAACTAACTTTTGCTGATAAAAAAAGCTTGTAATAGTTGATTTTTGCTCATTGATTTTGAAGGAGAAAAATTTGATTCTGGGCCTAAAAATTGTCAATCTAGCCAAGTTTGTTTGGTTAACTTTTTAATTTTTTACAAAAAAAATATATATATATAAAAAATGACGTGACAATTTATTATATATAAGCAAATAAATAACTTATTTAAATAGTTGCCAAATTACCTCTTTATTCTCTATCTAACTTGAACCAATCCAGACATCTATGTGTCGAAATTTTACATATGCTACGCACATCTTTATACAAGTTGTGATTAGTTATTACTATTTACTTTACACTCAACAATGGTGTCAGTTAAAAAAAAATACAAACTATTTTTTAAAATTTTATTTTTAAATGAATATTTGCAAAATTTTAAATTAAAATTAAACTATAACTATAACCACATTTTAATCAAATTGGATTCATTTGAATCAAATGAATAGTTGGTTTAGTTTGGTTATAATTCAAACCAACCAAAGCCATCATGTCCATCCATAAATTCCATATGCACGTATAAATACACATATATATTTTTTTATTGAGATCTCGTTTGGCACGTAACACTTTTAATTTAAAAGTTAAAAAATTACTAAAAAAATTAAAAAATTTATAATTTATACTAAAAAGTCAAAGATTTTATTTTCTCTCTACTTTTTACATATTTTTTCGTAAAAAATCAAAAAATTATTTTAAACATATTAATTTTTTTTATCTCATATTTTAACAAAAAATTAAAAAATTACTAAACTAGTCTGCTTCCAAAAATTACTAAACTATTGTGATTGAAAAGTCATAAAAGATTGTTGAAGAAAGTTGCTCATAATATGGACACACATACATACAACATTAACATTTGATTTGACCAATTTGTGCCCTCCCCCCTTCTCCGTTCAAATTTCATCCTTTTTAACTTTTTTTTGGGGTCTTTGAAATTATTCTTGGAATCCGATCTTTTTCCCACTACTTTGATTTCCAACATTGTCACAAACATATTCTTAAAGAATATTAATTTGATTTCAAATGATTCCTCACCTAATCAATCATACAGTCTCGTTGACTCACTATCCTCCTTACACACATGTTTTTTTACTCGAATCATTTGGAGCCAATAGAATAATTTCCCAATGTTATGGAACCTTTACTACTTGCTCTAGCTCCCTCCTTTTCAACATGAGAATATTATATATTTTACTTTTCAAAAATTAAAGGTTTCAACAGTAAGATTTTTTTAGATTTTCTCAACGAATTTCAACCAAGTATATAATGCAATTCACCTTTGTATATAATGCAATTCGCATTAGGATTTGGGGCTCCTACTGTTACCAAGCAGGGATTTGTGGTGCGTCAATGGGGTTTTTCCTGAATTTTTTTCGATAGTCCGAACCGTTTATTGTAAGGTTCATCGAGTATATAATTCATGTAAAAAATCAAGTTAATCAGAAATTAGCAATCCATGATCAGATTCAAATTATTTAAAAAAATTATCAAGATCATATTAACTATTTATTTTTAAAAAAAACAAATGTGTTTTTGTTATAGAGTTATAGATTTATAATTAATTTGATTTTTTGCATGAATAATCTATTCAACAAATCCTATAATGTGAACAATTTGGATTATTAAAAAAGATTCAAAAACAAAAAAAATTCCCATCGGGCCACCACAGAACATCCCTTGGTCCTTCACATTAAAGGGTTATTTAGGATGATTTAAATAAATATACTTTTTGATTTTTTACGAAAAAATATATTAAAAAAAGAAAGATAATGTGACTCAAATAAATATACTTGTCTAAATAAATATACTTATTTAAATGACACCAAACAAACTCTAAGATTGTGACACAAATTTAATTTTTCTTAAAACTAAAACTTATATTGGACTTGCGATCCACCTTTGCAAACCGTAACGGCCTTTTGTAGTTAGAGATTATAAAACACGTTGTCATAACTATTACCAATTGGATTGGGCTCCTAGATTTCTGGTCCAAATCTAACTTGAATAACTTCCAATTAATATTAGAGATATTAAAAATTTTATTAATATGTTTATTAAATGTTTCACTGAAACTCATTTAGGACTTACATATATAAGTCTAACACTTATATAAAATATTTGATAAAAAATTTAGTAAATTTTTTTGTATCTCTACGCATTTTTCATAACTTTCCCATTAGTTCTTGCTCATTTGCTGTGTTGAAATGACATGTTGCGAGCTACTATTGGACCCAAGAGGAAGTCTTTAGGCCCATTCCTAATCGTACTGTAGCGTAAGTTTTTGATTGGGCCCTCACTCTAAAAAAAAACTAGGAAAATTTAGTGATAAGTCCTATATACAAAATTCAAAATTCATTTAATTTCAAAACAAAAAACTTGTACTAATTAATCCTATATATTTTTAATTGTTATCAAAAAGTCCTATTTAAAAAAAAAAAATTAAAGACGTTCTTACATCACACTACCATCGAATTTCCGTCAGACGGTCATTGGAGATTCGCCGAAATATTCAACATATTGGGAAGTCATTGGAATATCATCGAAAATTCGCTAGAGTATTTCCAGAATGTTCTGAACGTCACTGGAAGTCGTCAGAATAGCTAGAATATTTTATGGACGTTAAGAATATCGCCGGAGACTCACTGAAATATCTAAAATATTGCCAAAAAAAGAGGAATAATAAATTGAGAAATTAAAGTGAAAAAACAGAGCAAAATGTGCTAAATATTGATAAACTGAAAGAAGAAGAAAAAAAAATCTAAGAACAACAAACAGTAACAATGAAAAAAAATATGTTATTTTCAATTTTTGTAAGGTTTATGTCACGCCCTAAACTTGCCCCTAAAAGTTTGGGCATGACCTATTCAGAAACGGACATTTAACCTGGTATGCATAACATACGGGGCCTTATCGGAAGCACTAACTATAAAAACAACAATGAGACAAACAACTCCATTGAGCTACTAATACCATGCCAGGATCACATACATCAGAATAAGCAGATAAAGTCCAAAAATATCCCTTAGCTGTAGTTATACACATACACATATACAGTCCCAGCCCTAAAATCGAGCGTATACAAAACCATTGAAGTTATATACATTCAACCTTAGATGGGTAACCAAAAAGTAGACCAATCATCTTAACAAACTTCACAAAAAAAATGGCCTCGCAAAGTGCCTGGACACACGAAGGTTGACAAAAGAAAACGGGTGTCATGGCTAGGACTGACCACCTGGTTGGTTACCTACAGAAACAGACATAACATAGAGTAAGCCAGGCTTAGTGAATAGTAATACTTAAATAAAACAATGCTTAACTTGAAACATAATAGATCAATGCGTATGAAAGTGCACACATAGTTAGTCTGATTCTGTACTAATTTCATAACGGCCTTAGGCCCAGTCTTGAAACATAATGGCTTGAAACATAATATCTTGAAATATAATGGTTGTAAGCCCTTGAATAGAGTGGCATAAAGCCCTTGAACATTGTGGCATGAAGCCCTTAAACATAGTGGCACGAAGCCCTTAAATAGATTGGCATTACGCCCTTGGATAAACTCGTATGAACTCAAGAGGTGCCTCACACGGATTCTAGAGGTGACTCACATCGTAGCATTTAGTTCCGTATAGCACTTTGTTTCATATCATAACAACTTATACGGAATGGCCATAGGCCCCGAGTCTTACAAACACTTAGAGTCATGTGAAAGTATTTCATTCTTTCCTTTATTTCTTTTCATGCTTGGCTTCATTCACATAGTTACATACATAATAGTCATGCGTTAATAGAATGCTAATGACAATCATTAGCTATATACGAAGCGTACTACTACTCACAGTGTTGTGATGACGTGCTTGTTCCTCCTGGAGTGTGCTCTGCACACATTCAAAACTTACATTTTAGTTCATCTTTCATATCAAATTACTTTCTGTTTCGCTTTACTTCGAAGGAATTTATAAATATCAAAAAGGCATCAACTATATATTCTGACAAAATTATAGGGTCCTACACGTAAAACGGAGCAACCCATGTTTTTCAGCATGGGCCGCATGTGCGGTTGTGAGCCCCGCACGTGCGGCAAACTCCCCCGCACGTGCGGCAAAATTCCCCCGCACGTGCCTTTTAAGCAGAACCAACCCTCAAAATTCAGCATTTGCCGCACGTGCGGCAGTGACTCCCGCACGTGCGGCGATTGCCCTGTTTTGGCCCGAAAATTGCAGCAAACCTCATTCTTTTGGAAGTGTTTGCAAGGCTCCAAGATGGATCTTTTCATTGCTAAATCATGGTTCAAAAAGCATGTAATTCAAAGTACAAAATACAACAATCTAACTTGAATTAAACCCATGAACACAACTCAATTTGATTGACCAAAAGTTGAAACTCATAAACACAATTCCATTTCTTGAGGTTCTTAACTTCACATGCACATAACATAACATAGATACACAAAGTCATGATCATAAGAATGAATACCAACTTGATAATGAAGAAGACAAATAAATGATAGGATTATCATACCAAAACTTCAACACACACATCCAAGACTTTCATCACACTCTAGATCATACCAAAACAAAAACTTTATATTTCAAATTGAGGAAGAGGATTGGACTAGGGAAATTAAACTTACCTTAGCTTCAATCTCTCTCAATTCTTCCTTGTTCCTATCCTCTCTTCACTCTTCTCCCAGGGAATATTTTATGGGAAGGTTCCTAAGTCTTGAACTCAATGAAGATGTTATAGACATACATATATAGATTGAATAAGGACAAAAATCAATCGTTTAAACATCCGAAATTGAAATTTCCCAGAAATGCTTAATATTACCTAAAAATTATGCTGATCTCATATATAAAATCAATTTCAGATAATTAAGCCCCTAAGGCTTCCAATTTCTGATCCAAACATTCTAATGTAACAGATACTTTTCTTGTTAAACAGATAGGCATCCTTAAACATAGGGTTCACTTACTTAACCTTAATTTCTCATAGAATTTCACAATAAGCATTCAAAAACACAAAATAGGGTCCGAAAATATATCAGAAAACATGTACGAGGGTCGGGTTATTACAGTTTAAGCAAATAATTTCTAATATTGATCAAATTGAAAAGCAAGTTTTCAAACTGTAAAATGTTACAGTTTCAAAGTATGATTCTATTAAGTATTTATTCTTATTAATAAAACTGAAAAACATGTTATGAAACTACAAAATTTGACAGTTCTAAAGAAAGTTATGAAACTGTAAAATTTTACAGTTCTAAAGAATGATTCAATTCAGCACCAAAAAAGCTGAAACTGTGAAATTTTATAGTTTTCACTGCCTATAATCAAAACTCAAAAATAATTTGTTCAGAACTTGAAATTTTTTTCCATTATAACAGGAAAATAGAACTATATAGTACAAAAAAAGTATTAAAACCTTAAGATCGAAGGAAAGAGACAAATATAGAGAAATGCTTATACTCTGATAATTATTTTTTGGTTTAGATCTAGCCAGATCTAATGCAGATCTATTCATCTTTTTTGTTAGAAACTCATTTCTTTTGTTGTCTGTGAGCTTGAAGTAATAAGTTGATACTCGGTGGTTGCTTGTGAATCCCAATCAATAATAGTCGCCGGTCTCTGATGACTGTAGATTACAAAGAGAAAGAAAAAAAGGAAGGCGTGGTTGTGGTCGTGGTCATCACCCATATCAGAGAAAAGAAAGATACAAAGAAGAAGTAAGGTGTAAGGAAAGAGAAGAAGATAAATAGGTATAGAATTTTTGGATATATCTAAAAGGTTTTGGAATTAAATAGAATACACACTTTTCAAAAAAGACTTATAAGTAATTTGCCAAAAAAATTATGAGATATATAGTGGAAATAAGTGGTAAACTTATATGTAGAAATAAATAAATGCTTTAATATATATATATATATAAAAAAGGAAAGAAAATAGATCAAATAACAGTAAATGGTTCATGTTTTCAAATATTTTTTTTTTTGGGCCTAATTGAGCTGCTTCAAAGTCTCATGTTGCTTAGGAGGGGAATACTGTTTGCTTCCAACTTTCTGAATTTAATTTTTTAAAAATTCATTTTATTATTATTATTATTATTATTATTATTATTAATTTTTTAATATTTTAAACAAATTTTTTTTTTAAAAACTTTTTAGATACACTTAATATGAATACAATTAAAAATTATAATATTTGTGAAAAAAATATTTAAAAAATTCACTAAATATTAAAAATATAAAAAAAATATGAAAATTCAATACGTTTTTATATTCCTGAGTATTTATTGATTTTTTAAAAATATTTAATATTTACTTTTTAGATATATTTAGGTTAGGTTCATCTAAAAAGTAAAAAAATTACTTAAAATATTAAAAAAATTCATGAAAAATAAAAAAATGCAAAATACAAAATTCAATTTTCAAAAAATTGGAGCCAAAAAAAAAACTGGGTAGGAGACAATTTTCTTTGCCAATATGTCCTATGTAGAATTTAAATAAATTTATAATATGTTCATTATAAATAAACTAATATTTACTCCCACTCTCAAAATTTCATTTGAGTTGAGAGAAACTTACATATTTTAGGACAAGCACAAGCGAATCAAAATTATCCTCCCTAACAATTCTATAACATATATATAAAAGAATGAAAGCAAGCAGGTTGAATTTAACGCATCAAATTCTTCTTTTTGCCGTTCTTCTTTTTGTTTATGGTCTGTCCACGTGTCCTAGGAGATGCACCACAAGCCATAATCCCTGAAGTAGCCAACCACAAGTTCACATGCGCCCAATGCTGGTCAGTTATATGACATTGCAACTTTGTTTATGAAGAGGTAGATGCCTTTATTTGGTGTCCTTAGCAATAGAATAGAGCTACCTTCTACTATGGCTATGGCTGTGTCGATTGAACTAAATCATTGTCTTCGCTGTCCTGCAGAGATGAAGATAGGTAAACAATGAGATATAAATACTCTTTGTTCTGTGATAGTGTTGATCTTGCTACAATCTGGCATGTAATCTTTCTAGCTTGCTGCTTGTTTGTCTTCTATGGAGATATGGATACCTGATTTTTATGTTTCTATTTTTATTGGTGTTTGTTAGTGCAATAGACAAATTATGCACACTATCTGCTTGACAAAATGTCTAACTAGCTGCCTGATTAAGATTTATTTGTTAGTTTCCAATAAGATTTCTCTTCAATTATATACACATATAGCTACATTTGCATGTCCATATAAACATCAATCCTTAGTGGATTAAAGAAACAAAACAGCACACCTAATTTTTATTTCTCATTGAATGATTTATCATTAAATTTTACACAGCATGTGAGTCTATGCGTTATATGTCAAAATTTTCATGATATAGTATACAAAAAAGAGTAAAAGATAGTTGGTATTATGAATTAATTCACCTGGTATTCCTAATCTCATATGAATAAACTAATAAAACTATTCCATGTGCAAACTTTGCGAGGCATATATGTGAAAATGTCTCACATATTGTCATAGAATTTAACACATGTTATCCAAATATTAAGTTCGGTGACATTTCAAGTGAATTAATGAAATTAAATTACACTATGGAAAACGTGAAAATATTATATAAGTTGTCTTTCACTGATTTTTGTATCTGTAACTTTTCATGTTGTAGTAATGCATATAGCGATAAAAGAAAACAAAAATTAATTAATATTAATTCACACATGACATATACTTACATTTGATAGTAAACATGAATAACCATTTAAGTAATGAAATCCACACTCCTAAGAAAAGTTAAATTTTCTCAAAGTTTATTGATGTTTTATTGACAAGAGGAATAAATGTTTGTCTTTACTTTCATGGTTTCTTATCAAATAAAAGGATTATCCTACTGTTGAGTGTTTTTGATTGCTTTACTCACAAATTCCAAGTAATTTGCAGAATGCTTATGTTGATTAGCAATGTAGGATTTAATGGTTTGCCGCCTTTGGTGAGCCCATTGATCGTCAATTGTGAGTTTTAGGTAGCTAAATTTGTTATCGTGAAAAAAAAAAGATGAAAAAAATTGGGATTTTTCAAAGAATAAACCAAGGGAAAACAGAGAATAGAAAGATTTAACTGCCAAAAAAGAATCCTAACAATTCCAAAAGAAGAGAGAGAGAGAGAGAGAGAGAGTGACTGATACAGGCATTCTCTTCAAATGTAGGTCGTGTATTTGGAACATAGCTAGTGCTTCAAGCAGCTGGACATTTCTTGAGCTATGTTTGGAACTTAAGCAGAGAGTCTAGTTCTTTGGTGCACTGTCTGTTGCTAAAACAAGCAGAACAGTTCTGGTCGCATGTATCGTAGCTATGTTTGGAACTTTCATCAGGTAATTAATTTGCACAAAAATATGGGCATCATGAATGTCATGACCCAAACCCACCCCTATAGGTTTAGTGTCATAATCGGCCACTAATCCGTGATTACCAAAGACCTGCTTAACAATAATGACAATAATGGCAATAATACAATAATACAATATAAAGGGGGTTGACGGAAGCCAATCACTGATAAGATAATGTCCAATGAGCTGTGAAGACCTGAATGGAAATAAAAATTCGTATATATAGCTACTTATGCCAAACAATAGATATATAAGACCATATGCAAGCTAGGGAATTAATCCCATCATTAAAACTGTGTAGACAAAAATCTTAAACATTCTTTACACTTAGTAAAAACAAAAGGCGGAATTTGCATCACCCAAAAGCCTTGACTCGTACGATTTCGGAACCTCGTCATGAGGCACCAAAGCTGGCTTGACAAAACATGAGTTCGGGTCAATGCCTGTAGCCTTGATTTGGTGCCTAGTTGCCTATATATATATATAATAAACTGTGAGCTAAAGCCTAGTGAATAACAAATATGTAAAGAGGTTAAGAATGAATGTCATTTCAGTATTTTAAATAGTCAATTGCATCAGTAGATCATTTGATCGATTAATATCTCATATTTCATATCATATCTGTCATGTAATAATTATAGCAGTCATACGTGATACATCTAATAGCAGAATAGTACAGTAGGTCTTAAAATACCGAACAGTCAATTGATGGCCATCAATACAGTAACAGTAGTTCCAAGGATTGGAATCGATAGAGATCTCTGTAACAGTAGCAGTTGCAGTAACAGTAACAATTGTAGTAGCAGTAACAGTCAGTTGCTATGGATGCCACGAGTACAATTTATAAAACAGGACAAACATTTATTCAGTAAATAATATCATTCAGAAAGCAGTACAATTAATCATTCGTAAAATAATTATAATTGAACATAACTTTACAATATTGTTACTCACAGTTAGTTCCAAGGCAAATAGATTAAGTAGGCGATTCAACTATCTTGTAGCGCGACCTACACAGACGCATAACAATATACCGTTGAAACACACGCTCGGATAATATGTAACTTATTTCACTTTGCTCTTTGTGAGTTTTTACTCCTTATTCCCATTATGGTGACCCAAACTTGGCCTAGAAATGCCTAGGATGAAATGAGGATGTCAAGATGCATTGAAAAACACTCCGTCAAATTTCTGAAAACAGGGTCCCCGCTCGAGCGTAGATCGTAGCTTTCTTTGCTCGAGCGGACATGAAAAATGTGAGTGGTCACTCGAGCGTAACTTCCCTCGCTCGAGCGGTCTGCAAACTTTGAAAAAGTGCAGGTTGCCAGATTTTTCCGCTTGATACACGCTCGAGGCTCGCTCGAGCGTATGACTGAGATCCTCGCTTGAGTGCAACTATTCTCGCTCGAGCGGGTTGTAAAACATGTGCACTTTTGGGAGCATGCATTTCACACTCGAGCGAACTTCTGGTCGCTCAAGCGGAAGAGCAAGATCGCAGAGTGGTTGCTCGAGCACAGGTTCTGTCGCTCGAGTTGAGGGTGCAAATTCTGAAATTTCCAGATTGCACTCCCAAGGTCATAACTCGAATTCAAAGCCACAAAGTATGTTCTTTTGGACCAAAAGCTTAAGAAAACATGTTTAAACTTGTCAAACATCATGAATTCAAAACCATTTCACCAAATCAAGGCCCAAAAGCTTAAGAATTGTGTAAAATCAAACTTGGTACATCATAAGCATAACATATATGAAGTATCTTGGCTCCAATGCTTTCAAAACTTGCTCAAATGAAATGTTAAGCACAAAAACATGTTGAACTCTTAAAACAAAGACAAAAAGAGCACATGCATGTGAGCATTCTTTGAAATCAAGCTCAAAATTTGATGAAATAACCATGCATGTATGATATGATCTAAATGCTCTTAGTTCTAACTCAATTCTCATACTTTGACACAAGAACTTCTTGAATTCTCTTCATTACCAACTTAAACACAAGGATTAGGAATCAATTACTCACCTAGATCTTCAATTGAGTTCTAAATTGTTATGTCTTTGAGCTTTCAAGTCAATTTCTTCTATTTCCTCTAGGTTGCTAGCAAATTCCCTTAGTTTGAGCTTAATTCTTCTCTAAATTGACTTCTTTCTCACTCTTCTCACTCTCCCTCACGTTAGCTCTCTCTCAAGATAGGAAATGAGGGTGCAAGAATGGCCCTTAATTCAACAATTACCTTATATAGGCTTAATTAGTAAATCCACTTAATGACTAATTAATTGATGTTATTTACTCTAATTATTTGGTTTCAAATCAAATTTAAATCGAACCTACCATAAATTTCTAAAAATCCTAAATAATACATATCTCAAGTCAATTTCTGAATCGGATGCCGATAAAGCCTTCAATTCGTAAATCGGAACGGAAACATGAATAGATCTTTCTACGTTAAACAGATATAATCACGAATAAGGTAATTTATGATGCGAAATTTTACTTACACTAATTTGAATTATACCAATGCGGATTAGGCTCTAATTCATATCCCATCATTTAATTCTAACTTGTTAAAATTAATGAATCAGACAGGTTTAATATTCACTCTAACCTATCTGCCCACGATAACACATTTCGAATAGTTACATGGCACAACAATAACACTCAATACCACCCAATCACACAATTAACATTAAGCACATAATTAATCTAATTAATTTGCTTAATTAAGGAGACGGTTGTCACAATGAATCAATAAAATTAGTACTATTTGTTTACGTGGAGGTTGAGAGTAAGGGAAGAAGTGTATAGATGATGTTGGATTAATCGTGTATCATTATGTAATTTTATAGATTATTTCCTGATATTTAAGTACTATATGGTTGAACAATAGGAAATAAACAAGGAGAGTTGTTGAATTGTACAAGACTTTGACCGCTCAAAAAAAAAAAAAAAAAAGAGTAACAAAGAAGCATAAGAAGAAGAATCCTGTGCCACTCATTCGAAGTACTAGATCCACTCTTGTAACCAATTAAAAATGAGGGTATTGTTAACCGGTGGGTAAATAAAATGTAACTTATAAATTAGTGTAGAGGTAAGAATCTCTTTAAGGATAGTAATTGTCATTTTAAGTAATTAGCATTGGCATCTTTAGACCTGTATCCTTCTCTTGGTAGTGATGAAAAATTGATCTAAGAATACAAGAAGAAATTTTCTTACTAATCTGAAATCAAACAATGTCAAAAGAATTGACATTTCCAAAAATATGATCAACCTAGTTCAAGAAGCAAAAATCCTATAGCTGAAGCCTGATGAAATGAAATTATCAAAGTTGTTTGCATAAGAAATTTTTTTGCATATGATGTGTTCCTTTTTGGTGATAATGAAATTTCTTGGACAGACATAAGTTTAAAAAAAAAAAAACGTAAAACAAAAAACAAAGAAAAAAAAAAAGTACTTTTAGTGCTCTAATTTCTTTTATATTCTTCATCTTAATTACTTAAATTTCTCAGCTAAAAAGTTACCAAATGCAATTGGGAATATAGTGAATTGATTGTTATGTATATGTAATTAAACACAAATCCAGTTGAAAAGAAAAAGAAATTAATTAAAAAATGAAAGGCCTAGATGCAATGCAATATTTGGTTTCATCTGTTACTTCATCTATTTACTTCCCATTTTAACGCTTCTTTTTCTTAATCTATTTCCTTTCCATTTTCACGCTTCTCTTTCTTAATGGACTCCACCAACTATGCCTTGCTTGCTTTCTCGCCCTTTTACTTCCGTATATAGTTACATGTATGTATTGGCTAATATTGTGGATTATCTAGCAATGAATCTATATGCGTGGCTTTTTTTTTTTTTTTATATTTAATATTAACTCGACAGATAATTTGGTCATTACTGATCTATTTCTCTACGAAGAGATGAGGTCATTCAAAAATGTAATTAAAAATCTCAAAAGCTAAATTTGCTGGTCTGTAACTATTCATTGAATTTAATTTGCACAAATATGTTATCTAATTGTATATGATTATATAAGTTGAAGAAATTATTAACTGATTCTTTTGTTTTGTTTGTAGTGCTATATAGTTTCATTTTGAATATTTAACCTTTTGCAGTGACAAATGATGGCAGGGTATATAGTGTTTGATCCTAAGACAATTTTTACGTGTGGATCATCCTTGTTGAATGCAAGTGTTGGAAGATTTTCGGAGTATATCTTGTTTGTGGTGAAGGCCAGTTGGAACTTGGAAGACTCCAATTCTTAAACAACATAGGTAATTCGTGATCCAAATTTTGGTTCCATGGGATGTTCTATCTAGAATTAAAAGAGGAAAAAGAAAAAATGGAAAATTTTTACTTTCTTAAATATTTGAAATAAGATACTCTTGTCACCTTAATGTTTACAAATTTTATTCTAAGCCTTTGTTAATTGACAAACTACTTATTTTAAGTGTGACTTATTTTTATTCTATTAATGTATTCGTAGAATCGTAACGCGTGGGGGTCCAACTAGTACGAAGAAAATATGCCAAAGAATGAGATCTCAAACTTCTTTTTATTTATTTATATTTTTTTTTCTAGAGTTTATTTTCATTCTTGTTCAACTTTATATATATTTATTTATTTTTTAAACATTTCTCACACCATTTTTTTTATTTATTTTTATTCTTAATGAAAATCACATTTTCAAATTCAAATCAATTCCAATCACTTTTGTCACCGAACGCATAAAAAAAAGTAACAGCTCCAGAGAGAGAGAAAGTAAAGAAAAGGCAGAAGAAAGTCGGGAGTCCCGGACTCCCACTACTTGCACTTGCAGAACAGATCACAGCCCCAGTCTCCAATCCAAACAAAAAAAAGGAAAAAAAGAAAAAAAAGTCTCTCCAAGCTTCTAAGAGAAGAGAATCCTATTCTAGGGTTTCTTCATCTGAAGGTGAAACAATGGCGAGCCCTCAATCGGAGCCCTTGTCCGTTATTCCGAGTCCTTTGACTCCTGGTTCGAGGGTTTTGCGGACCCCTCCCGATGAACCGATTTCCAAGCTCCTTTGCGACTCCGGCTTCGACGAAGAGTCCATCAAACGGCGAGACAAGGCTGCTCTCATAGCTTATATCGCCAAGCTCGAAGCTGAGGTATCTCCAATTCTCTCATATTTTTACATTTCTTCTTTTGTTTTCGTTATCGCAATCGATTGATCATTATGTGAGAAATAAACACACAGAAATAGGAATTGTATTTGTTGTGCATGAGGATCATGATTTTGAGTTTTTGATTTTTCCTGAATTGGAGTTGGATTTGTAGTTATCTTTGATAGGGCATTTTGTTGCGTCTTAGCCATTTGAAAGAACCATAAAAGAATAGAAGATGCAGAACTATTTTAGTCTATTATATTTTATGGCAAATGCTAGAGTGAATTAGTGGGGCATCGTTTAATATTTTGGGATTAAGGTAAAAAAGTGTGTTGAAAATAGGTACAAATGTTAGAAAGCGTATTTTATTTTTTCAAAAAAGTGTATCGACTTCTTCAATTTTTGGGGGTCTTTTTATTGTGTTTCATGGCCACTTGTTAGCAAGACCCTTGTTTTATTTTTATTTTTGGTCACATCCTTGTATTATTAGACGGGTTCAGAGCATGTGTTGTTTTTATATGTAATTTTTTGAAGAAGGGGAAATGAGCGGGAAACTGTTCATGTCCTTTTGGATAGCCTGTAAAATGGTTAGTCATAATTTTGTGAATTACATAAGTAGTTTGGTAATTGAATGTGAATTGCTTGGAAGTTTTATGGATCAATCAGAATTTTCTTAATCTAATCTACATAGGCATTACATTTTTGTTTGTTGTCACTTTCGTGGGCCATGGCTAAGCGTGTATTTGGCCATCTTAATTTGTTGTAGATATATGACCATCAAAACCATATGGGTCTTCTTATTTTGGAAAGAAAGGAGTGGATTTCCAAGAATGAGCAAGTCAAATCCTCTGCTGAATCAGCCGAATTAATATATAAGCGGGATCAAGCTGCACACTCATCTGCTCTAGCTGAAGCCAAGAAGCGAGAGGAGAATCTGAAGAAGGCTCTTGGAATTGAGAAAGAGTGTGTTGCAAATGTAGGCTTATTTAATCAGTCTTTTCCCATGTGCTTCATTGTTGCCTTTGTTCCTAATTATGGATTTTTTTATAGATTGAGAAGGCATTGCATGAGATGCGTGCAGAATGTGCTGAGGCAAAAGTTGCAGCTGAGAGTAAATTGTCTGAAGCACGAAGTATGGCAGAAGATGCTCAGAAAAAGTTTTCTGAGGCTGAAACAAAGATGCATGCAGCAGAATCTTTAGAAGCAGAAACCAACCGGTATCACCGTGCTGCTGAAAGAAAGTTACATGAAGTGGAAGCACGTGAAGATGATCTTAGAAGGCGTATCATCTCTTTCAAGTCTGAGTATGTCTTTAATAACTCTTTTTGTCCTCATCATCATGCCACTATCTGCCAAAGATATGTCTTTTATTTCCCTTGTTCTTTTTGTAATGTGAATATGTCATGGGCCTATTTGCCAAGAATAATAAACCAAGGGTTATTTGAAAAGGAGGCCAGGAACTTGAAGATAGCTGTGTGTCACTTGCAAACAGACAAAAGTATGGTATGTAATGTATAATAATTAGAAGATAAACAAAAATGTAAAAAATAAAGAAAAGAAAATTATTTTGAACGTCGTTGAATGGAAAGCATTGCAGAACTGCTGTGCCTTTAAGTTATAATTGAAGATCAATCACTTTGATCATCAATGTAGATTGGAAGTCCCCTTATATATCTTTTTCCCCCCCAAAGTATACCTATCTTAAGTTTCCATGTGATTGTCTGCTATAACCATTGTTGTAGCCTTGGTCTCTTTCATGCCATGCATGTGTCAGGGTTTTTTTGTTGAAAAGTTTGTTCAAATTAACTGTAATTTGGTTTCCAAACCTATTGAGTTCTTGCTTTATTTACTTCTTCATGTGTGTGTTGTGTGTTTTCCCGTGCAAATTAAATAGGGGTGACCTGGTGTCTGGAACTTATGATTTTTTGCATTCTCGTAATGGTTTAGTTGTGATGCTAAAGAAAAAGAGATCCTTCTTGAGAGGGAATCTTTACGTGAAAGGCTGAAAACTCTGCAGCAATCGCAAGAAAGATTACTTGATGGACAAGCTTTGCTAAACCAAAGGGAGGACTACATTTCTAATAGATCTCAGGATTTAAATCGACTTGAGAAAGAGTTTGAGTCTTCAAAAGCAGACATTGAGAAAGAACTTAGAGCCCTAAATGAGGAGAGAAGCAATCTGGAGCTAAATGTAGCTTCATTGTCAGCAAGGGAGGAGGTATGTTCACTTTCTTTTGATTTTGATTTTTGTCTATATTTAATAACGTTAATTGCAAATATCTTTTACTTGATTACTACTTTGCTTTAACACATGGTGACTTATGCAATATTTCTTTTGAGCACAGGCTGTTATCAAAAGGGAATGCGAGCTGAACAGGAGAGAAGAAGAGCTACTTGTTGTGCAGGAGAAACTTGCCAGGAAGGAATCAGTGAGTTTGCCTTTGTGTTCACTGTCAATTTCTATCATGCTAGTTGATTATGTGTTAGTGGACTTAAATCCATATTGTGGTTGCTGATGTTTTTGGTGCGTTTTTACTGCAGCATTATTCAATATTTTAAGACCATTGCTATGGTTAAAATCACACAAGTTTTATTTATTATGTGCAATTCTTTTCTAATCATGCATCTTGATGAACAATGTAGGATGGAATTCAACAAGTTACGGCTAATCATGAAGCTGCTTTGAGAGCAAGGAAGTCTGAATTTGAAGCAGAGTTGGAGATAAAGCGCAAATTGGTGGAAGAGGAAATCGAGACCAAGAGACGTGCTTGGGAGTTGAGGGAGGTGGACCTTAGTCAACGGGAGGACATAATCTTGGAAAAAGAACATGACTCGGAGGTTCAATCAAGGGTATTGGCAGATAAGGAAAAAGATTTGATAGAGAGGGTAAATTTACTCGATGAGAAAGAGAGAAATCTCCTTGCTGCTGAAAGAGAGGTTGAATCGATGAAAACCCTTCTGCATAGGGAAAAAGAAGAGACCAACAACTTGAAGCTGGAGGTACAGAAGTCTATGGATTTACTGGACAACAGAAAGAAACAAGTTGATCGTGCAGAAGGGGAAATGGAGGCCATGAAAAGTGAAACAAATGAACTACTGGTATTAGAAATGAGACTTAAAGAAGAAATTGATACTATCAGAGCCCAGAAGCTAGAAGTTGATGTTCAGGCAGATGAGTTGAAAGCAGAGAAGGCAAAGTTTGAAACTGAGTGGGAATTGATTGACGAGAAAAGAGAAGAATTACGAAAGGAAGCAGAACGTATTACTGAGGAGAGACTAGTCATTTCTAAGTTTCTCAAGGATGAGCGTGATTGCCTAAAATTGGAGAAGGATGCAATGTTGAATCAGTATAGACATGACGCTGACTTACTTTCTTGTGATCGGGAAGCCTTCATGAGTGAAATTGAGCACGAGCGTTCGGAGTGGTTCAGCAAGATTCAGAAAGAACGTGCGGATTTCTTGCTAGATATTGAGATGCAGAAGAGGGAGCTAGAGAACTGTTTTAATAAAAGGCGTGAAGAAATCGAAAGTTACCTTGGGGAAAAAGAGAAGGCCTTTGAGGAAGAAAAGAAGAAAGAGCTTCAGCATATAGCTTCCCTTCAGGAAACAGTGGGAAAGGAAATGGAACAAATTAACTTGGAAATGCAAAAGCTTGATGCTGAGAGAAGAGAGATCAATTTGGACCGGGAACGAAGGGACGATGAATGGGCGGAGTTAAATAATACCATTGAAGAACTTAAGGTGCAAAGGCAGAAGTTGGAGAAACAAAGGGAGCTATTGCATGTGGATAGAGAAGAGATTCTTGCTCAGATCGAGCAGATGAAGAAGATGGAGGATGTGAAAGTTACCCCAGTTTGTGTAACTGCATCTGAGATTCAAGAATCCAATTTACAATCTAACAGAAAAAAAAATTCTGCAAGAAGATTTTTGAAGCAGCAGACTGCTGTACAAGATGCTAAGTTGGATTCAGAAAACAAAATAGATGGTATTGGATTTGATCCGTCTTCTAAAAAAGGATCAGATATTTCTTCTCCTCCTGTCTCTGCTCCTATCTCATGGCTTAAACGGTGTGCTGATACACTGCTAGAGCGCACACAGAGTAACAAGAAAAGGAAGCAGCAAAATGATGTTGATGTAACACCATCAGAAGAGACCAGTAACCTCCGGTATTGTCCTATACGATTAAATTCTCTTGTGTTCAAACTTATTAATTGTATCTGTATGATTGTGACAACTTTTTGCAATCAGTTTAATCCACTTTTGCTAGTTTGGTTTTTTACAATTGTATTAATTTATCTATCTATTGTTAGTGTGTTATCCGCACAACCAAATGCACCAGAAGACGAGCATGCATTGATGTCAGTGAACCAAACTCTGGGAGTTGCTGAGGAGACCACAGTCTATATAGATAAAATAATTACTATTCGTGAAGTAACTGCGGTTGATGGTGGAAGAGTCATTGAGGACAGTCAGGTGATCATTAATTTCAAAATATTTCCTGCACCTTTTTATTTTGGTTCATATTGAATAAATGATTTTACATGGCTTGTTGACACATTTAAATAGCTTCTCGATTTGATTTGTTTGTCATCATGATCTTGTGGGTGGTTTTGTTTTCATGTCCCTCACATGAACCTTGAGTTGTTTAAACATACTTGTCTCTAATGCTTGCTAGCATTAGCATGAGCAAGTTGGGTAGGGTATGAATCGTATGCTAGGAAAAAGTATATTAAGATATGATAGGGGTGTTTCACATTTGCCATCTGCACAAATTTAAATTACTGTAATTTTTAATCTGATGGTAGATCATGATCATTCCATCTGTTTACAAGATGCTTGAAATCTTTCCTAACCATGGGTAAATAGTTTGATGGTGTTCCTGTTTACGCTGCGTTTGGTTGGGGGATTTGGAAAGGGATTTAGAAAGAGTAGTTTCACACACATTTTTCCTTTTTTTTTCCAAATCACTTCTCAAATTCTCCAACCAAACACGGCGTTAAGATTATTTTTTTTAGTGTGCTTAAAGCAAGAGCTATGGTATGCTCCTGGCCATAGTAGAAATCACATTGGATGATGTTGACATTTGTGAATGTAGGATGTACAATTTTCTGTGCAAGGTTGTTGCTGAAACCTTGTTGAATAATAGTTCAATTGAAAAATACTTTCTTCTTAGCTTGATCCTACTTACGAATTAACACGTTTTGCTAGATTTGTGCTGCCGCTAGTTTGATTCAATTAACTACCGGTGGTGTTACATGCATCAATTGGTATACTAACTAGTGTACCAACATGTCTTATGATATTATTATTGACCCCACCTATTATATAAATTACAAATATCCAAACCTCTAAAATTATGTCACATTATCTATTAGTATACTAATTGGTATATCAATTAGTGCATATAGCATTATTCATTAACTAAACATGCTTCCTGTGTTTAAACTATATTTTAACCCAATTGGACTATGGAAAATCAATTCTAATATATTGAAATAAATTAGCATTTTTCACCATAGAAGTGCATCTTATATAGAATTAGCTGGAGCAAGGGGTGAGGGTTACTCTCGTGATGAAGAGGTTCATGGCATAAGGCGTTCAAACTCCACAGATCCAACAATAGAATTGTCTGTTGGTTAAATAATGTTGATCAGAACATATATCCCTAGCTTGAACCTGTTTTTTCATGCCATTGAAATATTTCTTTAACCTAAACCAGTGTTACACAGGCTCTGGTAAGGTTCTTGGTTTGTTGCCATCGTTCATTTGTGTGGCTACATATCCAATTTGTTTCATTCCAAACTTTAGGACATAGGACAGATGACTTATTAGTGTCCAGTTTCTATTTATTTCATTTGGTAATATGAAGTTTCTATGCAACTTGTTTGTATAGGATATTGACAATACAAACGACTTTTGTGGACACTGATCTATAGTCTAAGATAAACAAGTGACTTGTGTACATTATTAGGGATAATATACATAGTCGAGATAAACGAAAGCATACTTCAAGGTCACCTCCTAGACGATTTCATAGTCGAGATAAACAAACGACTTGTGTGGACACCAATCTATGGATGCTGCTTCCCTGGTCGTATTTATTTTGCTTTCGTCTTCTTAACTTATTTCGTGTTTTGCTGTTGTTTAAGAATTCTTGTATGTTTTTAACTCCGTAGTACCAAAATGAAGTCATCTCCAAGGATAGTGAGGACAAGCTTGAAGATCATTGCAACTCCAAGTCAGATGAAAATGGAAAGGTCTGTTTGCTTGATCAAATATATATAAATATTTTATATTTTATTAGAAGAACATCATGATATTCTTCGTTTGCTTGTCCCTTTAACTTTGTGAAATCTAGAATTCTAATAGATGTGCTCTTCAAGTGCAGCACAAAACAACAAAAATCAGCAGTGTAGGCATGCAGGGGTTCTTTTGTTACAGCCGGTGACATATTTAACTGCAACTCTAACATGTAAATGACATAGTTCAGCATGATATCTATGGGACCTGTAAGTTTTCTGTCCTAACAATGGCGTTATCTGTGTGGAGTGTTGTTTTAAGTGAGTTTTTAGTAACATGGAGATTCTTATTAGCGAGTATAGTGGCATTTGTAAGATGGAGGGTTTTGTTCTTTTGTTCTGGCTTGTGGGTTTGTATGCTTTGTCATTTCTAGAGTGTTAGGTAGTTTCTACGGGTGAATGCAAGTCATTATGCAATTTTACCATGTGAAGTTGTAGCTGCGTGAGTACCCATTTCAGTTTATTTACATGTGTTGGGTTTCAGTAAATTGAATTTGCTTCTGTAATGAGCTTTTTCCTCTCTCTCTCAAATGCTGTAACTCACTAAATACTAATTGTTCCTGTACATAGAGGAACATGGCTTTGGTAGCGGATTTTATGTTTTGTTTACTATCTCATTTGTCATCATTGATTACAACTAATATTACCGTTATTGTAGTCTACAGTGGGACTGGTGATAGATAATTGCAGGAAGCAAACATATGATGGTGACTTTTTTGAGAAAAATTATGAAGTGCATATATTTCATAAAAAAATTATTAGACACTTCTGAAGTATTGTATGGTATTATTTATGTAATATTCTTGATAAATGAGAAATTTCGTGTATTAAGTGGATCATTTTTTTACTGGATTATCTAATAAAAATGAGTCAATATGCTGGATAATTATTGTGTATTTCGGAGTATCATGTGTGCTATATGCGTACATGATGTTCCAAACAAATCATGTATTGAGAAATTTTAGTAGTGTAATATAGTGATTCATTTTTGTTAAGTAATTAAAAGATGAATAATAATTTACTTAATGTATGTTGTCACATGGTTTTGGGAATTATTGAATAATTATTTGTAGGCCAACAAGGACCACATGAATTTATTCCGGAGTCCTCTTCCAGCTCAAGCTGGGAATCCGCGTGGAACACGAGAGATGCATGTATTAAAACATCTTGGTTTTGGTTTTGGCTTAAATTTTTTTTTTTTTTTTTTTTTTTTGGTGTAATGAGTAAATGTCCAAGGACTATGGCCTACTTTGGCAATTGGATTAAAAGTCAGTTTTTTGGGCTTTTTAGTTTTTTAAGTTACATTATTATTTTTTTTTTTTTGTATATATATATTTTTTAAAAAGTCAAAAAAAAAGTTAGCTTTTAACCTATGTGAGGTGGCAATTCAATCTTTTAGATTAAAAATTAGAAAGTTATTAAAAAAAATTAAAAAGTCAACGGTCTATATCAAAAAGTCAATTTTTTTTTGTGTAAAAAGTCAAAAAGTTATTCTAAACATATTAATTATTTTTTATTTCATTTTAATTAAAAAGTTAAAAATTATTAAAGTAATATGTTTTCAAATGAGGCCTAAGCATCAAAGCTCAACGAAGCTAAAAGATGGGGAGGGTAATTCCTAACCTAATCTGGGGGGGGGGGGGGTAAGTAATTCCTAACCTAATCTAGAGGAAGCGAACCTTTGAGCATGTAAGATTTTTATTTTTTTGAGCATGGAAATGTCAAAACCACTAACAAAACATTCGAAGCTAGGATATAAATAAGATTTGCAGGGGGGTTAGACACCCAATTTAGAGGGAGCATGCCTCTAAGCAATGTTTTGAAAATCGGATCGGTGAGCGAACCGGAAAAGAGATCGGGTGGACGGGTCACTGATTTAACCGTCGGATCAAAGCGATCGAACCGTGACGTCATAATTAATATTATATAATTAAAAAATATAATTAAAAATTATAAATAAATAAAAATATATATAAATACTCAAATAAAAATAAAAATTGTTGTATAGTATTTATTAATAATATTTAATAAAGTCATAATTGATAAAAAAAAAGTCACTTGTTTTAAAGAAATTAAAATTTTTAAACATTCCCTCCAAACAAATTGATTGAATGCCAAGTTTAATTTTGGAGGGAAATGAAATTTTTAACTTTCCCTCCAATCAATATGTTTCAAATAATTTAATTGAATTCCACATAGAATTTTGTAGGTTTTCTTTGAAAAATCTTTTCCTATGAATAGGAATAGACTTTTATAATCTTCTCAAACTTCCAATGAGACTCTTCCGTATGAGAGGAGACTCTTGAAGTAAGAATTTTTAGTCAAAATTTTGAAATATATTTATATTTATATATATATATAAATATATAAGAAAGAAAGAAAGAAAATAATTTTAAAAAATAGAAAAAATCAACGGTTCAACCCGCCAAACCGCCGGGTCCGGCGGTTTTTCATTTCTAAGCCGGTTTTGCTCCTAGTCCGATTTTAGGGGGTTGACCGGACCGGACAAAGGCCCAGTCCAACCGGTTCAACCGGTCGGTCCGGTCCGGGTTCCAAAACATTGCCTCTAAGGTTGCGAGAGGCTAACCATAGAGCAGCCCGATTTGCCTCTCGGTGGTGGAAAGAGAGGAGGCAATTGGATTTGGCAGAATGAATGTCATGGATGATAGCTTGACAATCCCATGGGGGCACTAGCTCAAAAACACTCAATTTGATAACAGATTGGTTGTCATTCTTCACTTGAATTTGTGAGAAATTGAGGGTTTGAGAAAAAGGCATAGGCCATTCAAACTGTTCGGGCTTCACTTCGAATTGTTGAAGACACATGGACCACAGTAGTGGTGCCATCCACGAGGTTGCCTCTCCAATGCCTTAGAATTACTACCAACGATGTTTTCGAGCAATCCTTGGCAAAGCTGGCATCACAATTAAGCTTGTAGTGTCCTTGGTCAGGAGGTGTCCACCTCATCGAACCAAGAGCAGGCCTGGCAGAGCCGTTATGAGCACGAGCCATGAGCTGCAAATTTGAGATCTCCTGCCAGTAGTCCCCTACTTGTGAAGGAGATAAGGGGTTATGATTAAAGACCCAGTTATTTCTCGCTTTCCAGATACACCAACTGAAGTCATTACCTTGCCTATCAAGCACAACCAATCATCATGAGAAGTACATTGGGCCATAAGTGATAGAGTCCATTCCGAAGCCGAACCAAGTTGGATTAGATCTATCTGTAACCCCAAATTACTACCAAACCTAATGGCCCTCGTCCATGGGCATTGAAAAAGAATGTGCTCAATTGATTCATCACACTTCCCACAGATTGGGCATAAGCTCGACGGTGAACAACGATGCCCGAAAAAGATTTTCTTTAGACATCAATCTATTCGAACATATCCGACATCAAAACTGACGCAACTTTGGGGCCAATTTGAGAGACCAAAGAAATTTTCACATCCTTTTCGCGAGTGAAAATGATAATGATGCCAAAGACTGATCTTGCTTAACATTTTCCTTCAAGGCCACATGGTACTCACTGCAGACATTATACCCCCCTTAGCTGTGAAGTGCCAAAATGACATAGTCTTCTTTGTTTTCCATTGAGATAGGGATCATGATGATTTTGGAGAGGTCAAACTCATTAACGGTGTCTATCAATTTATCACAGTCCCAACTTTTGCTAGGTTGATAGATCATATCCTTAACCTTTGACACCAGAGATGTAGTAGGTCTAGCTTCTTGCACTTTAAATTCTGGGTTATCCGGAATCCAGCCATCTTCCCAAAACTTGTTAGAAGCATCATTGCCCACTTGCCACTGAACCCCTTTCTTAAGCAAATCTCTTCCTTGGAGTAAACTAGACCAAGACTAAAAAGCTCTCATTCCCTTCATGGCATTCAACAAATTAGTCTGTGGGTAGTAGAGTCCTTTCAAGATTCTAGAGCAATAAGAATCAGGACATTTGAGAAGCCGCCAAGCTTGTCTAGCCAAAAGGGCAGAGTTGAAAGCCTTGAAGTCGCGAAAACCCATGCCCCCTTGAGATTTAGCAGCAGAAAGTTTGTTCCATGCAACCTAATGGATACTTATATCATCCGGTTTCCTCCCCATCAAAATTTGCTTATATAGGAATTAAGCTAGTCACAAAACTTCTTTGGAAAAGTGAACCAAGCCATTGCATAGGTTGGTATTGTTTGTACCACTGACTTGATCAAGACCTCACAACCAACTGGAGATAATAAATGTTGTTTCTAACCTTGCATTTTCTGGACCGCTCTTTCAATCAAATAGCCATAGGCCTCTATTTTGGAACGTCCCCAGAAGGATGGAAACCCCAAGTATTTAACCTCACGGCTCGTTGGAGAGATCCTTATTGAAGCACATATCTCGTGTTAGATATTACTAGGGGTATTGGCTGAGAAGACAATGTTGGACTTCTCAAAGCTAATTAGTTGCCCTGAGGCGAGGCAATAGGCATCTAGGATTTCCTTAATAGCTTGGCATTGAGTTATATTAGCTGTGGAGAAAAGGAGCACATCATCTGCAAAGAAGAGATGAGAGAGAATAGGGCAGCCTCGTTTTAGTCGAATTCCATCTAAACGGTTTTCATGAATCCATTTAGACACCCACCGAGACAAAACATCAGCTACTATAGTGAAGATGTAGGGTGAAATGGGATCACCTTGACGCAATCCTCTTTGAGGTGAAAAGGGTGCCCGTTTCTCACCATTGGTGAAAATCGAGAATGAAACTGTACTAATCACCTCCATAATCCACTGAACCCATAATGGACTGAAACCCATCTTGTTCAAGACTTCTTGAAGGAAATCCCATTGTATTCTATCATGGGATTTATTGAAATTGAGTTTGACTGCCATCATAACTAGAGCACTTTCTTTTTAATTTTAGATGGTGGAAATCCTCATGTGCAATCAAAATATTGTCTTAGATCAGGCGACTAGGCACAAAAGCAGACTGATGAGGAAAAATGATCTTACTCAACATTAGTTTGAGCTTATTTTCCATAACCTTGGTGATAATTTTAAGAATGAAGTTGCACAGGCTAATTAGGCAGAACTGGGTAAGCCTTTTAGGGTTAGGAATCTTTAGGATGAGGACAAGGTTTGTATGATTAAGCTCCTTCAAAATATGCCCATTAATAAAGAAACTACGGACCACAATGCAAACATCCTCGCCTATGACGTCATAAAATTGATGGAAAAAGATCCCTGAAAATCCATTAGGCCCTGGTGCCTTTAAAGCCCCCAATTGGAAGGCAATTGCTTTTATCTCCTCACTCGAAATAGCACAAGTGAGAGAAGAATTCATATCATCAGTGATCACACATTGGGTAACTGAGAGAACATCATTAAAGTCTCTAAGAGGAGAACTAGTAAAGAGATTTGAAAAATAACCAAGAAGATGAGAATTAATATCAAAATTAGTGGTGAGCCAATGTTTTTCCTCATTTTGTAACTTGACCAATTGGTCCGTTGACGCCGTTGAGTGATTGTTGTGTGGAAGAAGACAAAATTTTGATCGCTATATTGCAACCATTTGACACACGATCGCTGATGGAAAAACATCTTCTCTTTATTGAGGACCAAAGGTATTTCCTTTTAATAAATCGTTGGGCACATAAATTCCCCTCCATCTAGGTCTGAGCTTGTAAAAGAAGTAGCTGGCCCTTCAACTCCTCAAATTTGGTTCTGTTATCACCAAATTCTCTCATGTTCTAAGCTTTCAAAGCTAACTTACAACTCCGAAGTTTCTGACTTAGTCTAAACATAGGAGAACCTAACACGAAAATAGACCACTTCGATGTAATCACCTCAACACAATTAGGAGATGTCATCCCCATGGATTTGAATTTAAAAATTCGGGGTACCTATTTAGGAGAGAGGGAGGTATTCAATATAAGCGGGCAATAATCAGATCCAAGAATAGCCTCATGAAAAATTTGAGCATATGGAAATAATGCTTGCCATTCCATTGTTGCTACTGCACGATCAATCCGTTCCCTCACATTGTGTTGACTAGCTTGGTTATTTGACCATGTAATGCCTTGACCTTTAAATTCCAGGTCTATAAGGGCGCACTCCTAGAGAAGTTATTGGAAGCCCATAATACGACGAGCACTTGGACCAGCACCACCCAATTTTTCCCAATATGCACTGACCTCGCTGAAGTCACCTATGCACAACCATGGCAATTTGTTTTTAGCTGCTAAGGTTTTGAGCAAATCCCAAAATACCATGCAAATGTTTTCTTTTGGCGGAGCATAGATGAAAGTTGCCAACCAACTACAGTCTTTTCTAGTAATCACACACCATAAAAATTGTTATCCTTTGAACAAACATCTAAATCAATCTCCGATGTCCACCACAATGCCAAAGCACCCGCAAGGCCAATCGATTCAACATAACAATTATTTGAGAATCTCAGACTTTTACGTAAACGTTCTAAAGATGAACATTTATTTTTTGTTTCCATAAGAAAAACCACACTTAGATGATGGGTTTTGCATAACCCTCTAACGATCTGGATTGTCAGGGGTCATCCAACCCTTTGACAATTCCAGCTGATTATAAACATGGCGGTTGTGGTTGATTTGGGCCAGCCGCCAATGCCTTTTTATTCGTCTCAACATCAATCGGCTCTAGGTAAGTGCAAGGAACTTGGGAACACAATTCCGTATCCACCTCTTAAGTCTTAAGGATGGGATAATTCGAAGATTTGATGGAGCTAATAAGCGAAGATACACTCACATCACATCAGTATGAACTGGAATCTCAACCAAGGCCAAAGGATTGGGTGTAGCTTGGGATTTCCTAGCAAAGCCTGAAATTGATTGAGCCTTTCGGTTGCAATATAGGGCTTCCTTTTGGGACGATCAAGACTGGGAAAGGTCTACCGGAGATCAATGGATGATTCAAGAGTAAGCTTTAGGAGCTTTAGGGTTGGTGTGGAGGATAGATCCTCCTTAGTAGTTTTCTTTTTTAGAGAGAGATTGTTGAAAACATTAGATAAGACAGTCATAGGGTGGGTTGGGCCTAGAGAGAGAGTATAGGGAGTGGAAGGCGGGCTGGAAGATGGGCTAGTGTCATTGGTTGGGGAGTTACATTTAGATAGAAGAGATGGTGAGCTATTTAAGGAGTTTGGGCTCTCTGAGGGTTTAATTACGAAGTAGGCCGTTCCAAATGGTGGAGGAATTTTTAATGGTGAAAGAGGGATGTTAGGGGTGTTGGGATTACATTCAAACTGGACCAGCCCAAAAGAAGGAGATGGTGACGGTAGAGGTATGGTAGGGATTTTGAGGTTACAACTAGTTTAGGTCAGCCCAAAAGAAGGAGGTAGGGCATAGGGTAACAATTTAGCAGGCCTTGATTTTTTCCATCTTTTTCAGTGAGAAAGAGCATGTTTGGAAATATGAGTTGAGGTGATAATATCAAAAGGGGTAACCGTTTGGCCATGTGGCTCGACAAGGTGTAGTCCAGGTGTATATTGTACTGCAGAGACAAAGCATAATGAGCCCCCTCCATAGCCACTCCCTCTGTGGTATTAGCCTGTTCTCCAACCATTGGCTCATGCCTAGAAATTACACGCACTAGAGGAGGGAATCCTCTGTCACCGGTGGTGGATTCCGGCAAACCCATGGTTGGATTTTGGCCTCCATCTAGTCAATTTGCCTTTGAAAGAACTCACCCGAAAGTCCAAGTCTGGGAGTAACACCAGTCCTTAGCTCAAGCCTATAACTAGAGTGGCTATCTACTTCACTCGTAACAAATTTGCAAGAGTTCCTATCATGCCCAATCTATCCACAGTCATAGCAAAAATCCGAAAGCCTTTTAATTTTAAACTCTACCCATTTATCCATGACCTCTTGGGTATTCGGAGCTTTCTGTTTCAGCATGAAGCCCCCGTGGAAGTGACTTGGAGATGTCAAGTTCAACCCGAAGCCGAACGTAGCTGCGATAGAGGAGAAGGCCCTCATGGGGGGTTTCCACACCGATCAGATTACCAATACTTTCAGAAATAATCTAGTCATTCCTTTGAGTCATTCATTCCATGTAGGGGTGCAATTCGGGTGGGTTCGATCGGGTTGGGAGATTGTTTAAGCCCAGTCTAAGTTGTACTGAGATCTGTCCAGGCCCGAATTGTAACCCGAGGTTGCCTGCCCAAGCCCGACCCAAATTAAACCCGAATTGCCCGAATTGTAAATCAATTTCAATTTTTTTTTTTTGTTTTGTTTTTTTTTTCCAGCTACATTATTAAATTATTAGACTCTGACTCTATTTACAATTTTATTTATTATAGAAAATCATTAATACTATCAAAATAAATAATTTATATAATGTAAGAAAGATGCCGCTATAATAGTCTTTATAACTTATGAGTGAAAAAAAAAAAAAAAAGGTAAGCTTTTATGCTATTTGTATATATAATATTTATTCAATATAATTTAATAATCTAAATTACTTTAATATTATGTAATGACTAATAATTTATATATATTTAATATTTTTATATATCTATATATGTATAATTCGGGTTTCAAATTGCTTGATATCTTTGTCCAAGTCCACCCAAATTTAATTTGGACTTCTGAATATTTGCCCAAGCCCGTACTGAATTTGAGAATATCTTGTCCAAACTTTAAAAAAAATTGAATTGGGTTCAGGTTGCTCGGGTTGAGCCTGTCCAAGTTCCACCCTTTGTTCCATGGGAAGGCTACGGACCTGAACCCAGAATGGGCAAAACGAGAAATCCATTGCAGAGATTGTTTTACCTATACTCAATGGCTGTAAAACCAGAAGATTACCCATTATGGACCACGGGGAGTCCTTTAACACCTTATGGCGGTCTTCAGAGTTGCCAAACCGGAACAGATACACATTCGCAGGCCAAGGCGAAATAGTAACATCTTCTCTAACCTTCCACACACTACGGATGATTTTTGATACTACCCCTTTGTTCAGTTGTTTTTGCACTAGAATCTCCCCAAACAGACACAAATCAAAATTATCGATACTCTCATCAGAGCCCTCTTCAAGCTCAATTGTAATTGGAGAATTCAGAGGTTCCCTCTCCATTAAAACCATCGCCCAAGGAACACAGGTAGAAGGAGGACTAAAAGGAGATGAGGCTACGGGTAAGAGGAAACCATGTTTAACAAAGCTGGAATAGATAGACAAGGAGTGGAAATTGAAGGAAGAAACAAAATCTAAAAAGGATGAAATGGGACAATAAAGCAGGGACTCAACCCAAGAAACCCTAGAAAAATGGAAACACTCTCAGTATTTGAGCATGCAAGATGGGCAACACGATTAGCACTTTAATCAATGAAACTGACTAATTATAATTGCTACAAAAATAATAAACTAATCATATAATGTGACAAAAAATTAAGATAGACTTATCATTAAAATTGATTTCACTTGATCATACCTTGGGTAAGTAAGTGTATTTTTTGTCTTTTTAGATTAAAAAATTGAGAAAAAAATATAGATATTTGGATTAATTTTTTGACTTTTTATGAAAAAATGTGTATTAAAAAATTGTATAAATCAGTGTGTAGAGAAAAATTAAGATTAGAAGTTGTGCAGTCGAAATTTTTGACTTTTGGTGAATAGTGATAACTTTTTAACTTTTTAAGTAACTTTTTGACTTTTTGATAACTTGCCAAACTTGACCTAATTTTCATATTACAACTAAATACACTATTTAATGTGGTTATTTTATGAAAAATTTATAAATTTACTTATCATTAAAAGTAACTTTACTTGCCACACAATGAGATCATACTTCTTTTAATGAGCGCAATAACAACTCGCATATTACCACTTTTCACACTTATTAATATGATTATACTTATCAAATTGTTTTGGAGGAAATTACTATTCAGTGGTGCTTTAAAATAAATATTATAAATTCATGAAAAATTTGAAAATTTTAATTATTAATATTGATAAAATTTATTATTGATTTGCATTTAAAAAAAAATTACACTGGCTTGTAATTTCTTTAATTTTTTATAGTAAAAATTTAATATTACAATGATATTATGCCATCATTAACACATGATATAACTAACTAATAACCAATAAGGAAAAAAAAAAGAAAAACTAACCAATAACAAAATTATCCACACCTCTAATCAGGTAAATGAAACATGTTGACATTCAGCGAATGAACCTCCCATTTCAAATATAATAATATTTTTTCATTATATATTTAATAATTAACATATATTGTATAGTGATGCATTAAAGTATCTCTATAACATGTTCTTTGTTATAGTTAATTTCATCTTATCTTACTTCCTTCAATAGGTTAATTACTACACTAATTAATTTAACAAAATTCTTCCAAGCTAATTAGAGAGTGTTAAGAGAGACTCCTTAAATGTTTTTTTAGATAAATAAATAAAATAAAGAGTATGGCATGTTTGGTGCAATTTTCAAAATTTATTTCCATAAATGTTTTTAAAAAAACTAAAAATTAGTTTCATGGAAAAAATGAAAATTCAAAATCATTTATTATTTTTATATAATTTTATCTTTTTAAAGGAAAAAAATAATTTTAAAATATATTTTTTTATATTTATTTTATCAAACTAATTTTTATTTAAAATTTAAAATCAAACTAACACATGGCCGGTAATTTTTATATTTTTAACTAAGGTTTCGTTTGTTTTGATGTAAAATCATTTTTTGTTGTTTGGTTAAACAAAAAATAAATAAAATATTTTTGTATCATTTTCTTAAAAATAACTTATTTGTAAATCAATTTTTATAAAGTTGACTCTCACTAACTAATTGTTGAACACATTTAGCACTTTCAACTAAATATCTTACCTCACTAAAAATTCATAAATGACACTTTATTGAATTAAATTTTTTTTAAGTAATAAAATATTTTTGTTTCAACTGTAAATTAAATACCAAAAAATAAAAATAAAAAAATATATTTTTATATAAAATCAATTTATAAAAAATAAATTTAATATAAAATATTTTACATCAAAATAAACAAAATCTACGTAAAAAAATTAAAAGTTAAAGTTGGTGACATGGTAACATGTTTATTTATTTTTGTATGTTTAAAAGGGTAACATGGTTACATGTATTAAAATGCATTCAATTTTTCGAACTAATTTTCCAGCCTACTTGGAAGTTTTGTTTTGTTCTTTATATACGTGTGGTAGTCCAAAAGCCTGGGTTCCCTCGAAATTGCCTCTTCTTCTTCTTCTTCACTGAAGGGTTTGTTTGACAGAGAGAGAGAGAGAGAGAGAGAGAGAGGGCTCTAGTTGAGAAAAATGGAGAGCGGAGCGGTCTTCGCGGGGCTTCAACCAAATCACAATTTCCTTTTGTCTACTTCACGCACCGCTGTCGGGCTTCTTCTTCCTCCTAGTTTCATCGATAAGAAACAGTTTTGCCCCCTGTCCCTCAAGGTCTCTACTTTTCCCCTCCCCTACATTATTCTTATAACGATACAAAAATTTCACTAGTCAGACCGTGATTGGTGTTCATTTATACTATCTGATTTTGAATTATTTGATGATTTCGAGAATGTGCTTGAATTGAATTGAACATGATGCATTGCATTTGATTTTCTTGGCAGGGCATACCAGTGCACTTCCAAAGGCAGTCCCTTATTATGGCTTCTTCTTATGGAAACCATAACAATACTGTTGAAGTTGTCCCTCCCACAACCACCACAAGGTTGCCTCCATTTCAAATTCCATTCTTTTTTTTTTTTTGTTTCTCTTCTTTAAATTTTATTTAATCTCTGCTTTTCATTTCATCATTAATATTGTAAAATTTTATTTAAAGCTAAACTTCCCATTCGTAAGTGCATTATTGGAACCTACAAAGGAGAACGATTTCCCTGCAATTGTGTTAGAATTCTCTTCATATCTTTCGCTGAAATGACATGTAAATTGTCATATTGGGGCTTGTTTGATTGATGTTAAAAGAATTTGTATTCAGAATTCAATAAAAATAAATATTAACAACAGCAAGTGTGGTGCTAATGCCATGCTATATGGGTCGCATCATCATGGACTCTTTCATGATGATATATGATCAGGATAAATTATATGAATCTGTAATGCCAGTATACCCTCTTATATGATTCACATTTCACCATGTTCTCAACCAATTTTATTTTTATTCTCAAGGGCTGGTTTGCAAACTTGGTAATTTTTGATAGGCCTCTGTTTGTTATACTAACACACGGATGCTACTTTTAATTTTTTCTTTTATATATCTGTGGATTCTAGATGTTTGGTTATTTCCTTGTTAATAAGCCGATTTCTTATATTGACTAGTCTTCTTTCTTTTGTGACAGCGGTGTATCATATGAACTAGCTGACATAGACTGGGACAGCCTTGGATTTGCATTTATGCCTACTGATTATATGTATATCATGAAATGTTCACGGGGACAAAACTTTAGTGAAGGAGAGTTGCAACGTTTTGGAAACATTGAGTTGAGCCCGTCTGCTGGAGTCTTAAATTATGGGCAGGTTAGTTTTTAAACCTTGACATGGTGCTGGTATTCTTTGGTGATATAAACTAGTAATCTGAAATATTTTCATGGTACATACTTTGCTTTTTGCTTTTTGCTTTTTGGTCACTTCTCTGGGATTTCGTTCCCCTTTCTATTTTGTATCTGTTGTAATTAGATTTTCTTTCTTCTTTGACTCACGTCATGGAATTTTCTAGTGATACTTATCAATGAGTTGATGTGGTTTTTGGGACAACTATTTTCTTTCATATAGTGTTACTTCATTTGTTTGCATGTTAATGTCATGGTGAGTGAGTGGATGCATCCACCACACCCACTTTATTTGTCTTTAAAATGGAATTTAGAAATTTCACTGTGGGTTTACTAAATCCCCATATCACATAATCTACATTTCATTTCTTTCAAAAAGTGCAACATGCTCTTTTGTCTTGTGATTATGGTGAATGCCATCCTGTAACAGGTTTCCTGTTTCTATTTTGTCTTCCTTCTGTTCCTTCATTGGTGATTTGAGAAATTTGAATAAATAAGTACAATGCAGGAGCAGTTTTTCTATAAACATGCTCCTGTAATTATGATTCTTGAGGTAGAAAGTTATTTCTTTGTTTTTTTCTTATGAGAATGTACGGCCAGGATTATAATTAATCTTGGCTAGAATTTTGATTGATTGTCATGTTACTCAATACTATACTGTTCTTGCTTCAGTCATTGCTTTGAATTCTAATGGAAAACCTTATCAAATTCTTGGTTTACTAATTCTATGAAATATCATAAGCTGTTGGAACATCATACAGTTGCTTCTAGACTTATTTTATTTTAGCTTTATTGTTTTACTTGGTTATTGTTTTAGTTTCATCTATTGTAATTTTAATTTTCTTTTCCATTTGTGTGTAGGGATTGTTTGAAGGTTTGAAAGCCTACAGGAAACAAGATGGTAATATTTTATTGTTTCGTCCTGAGGAAAATGCATTGCGGTTAACGATGGGTGCAGAGCGCATGTGCATGCCTTCACCAACAGTTGAGCAGTTTGTGGATGCTGTAAAGGCCACTGTTTTAGCAAATAAACGATGGGTAATGTGCAACTTTAATTTTGCTTTGTGAAAATTTATTGCTATTTACTAGTACTTGTTAAACTAGTAAGTTATTTGGATTATTTCAGATTCCCCCTCCTGGTAAAGGTTCCTTATATATAAGGCCATTGCTTATGGGGAGTGGAGCTGTTCTTGGTCTTGCACCATCTCCTGAGTACACCTTTCTGATTTATGTTTCGCCTGTTGGAAACTATTTCAAGGTTTGTTGCTTTTCTGTTCTGTGCCTTTTGCAATTGAGTGCAGGTTTCTTTGTCAGATAAAAATTGTTTCTTTACCCTTTCATCGACTTTTTCATTACCATCTTAGAGTGCATTTTGTTGATAAACAACACATACTCTGAGTGGATGATGGGTTTTCCTTTCTCTCAGATATGCTTGATTGATTGTGGTGTTTCACTAATGTGCCATTTGCTTCTAAACTAGTTGTGGTCACTTAGTGGGTGTTTGGGATGTGGGTTTTTATGTAGGTTTTTTTAGTTGTAGGATATTATTGGATAAAAAATTTTTGGTGTCTGGGATGATAGTTGGGTTTTTTGTGGTTGGATGTGATGTTTGTGAGAGAAAAAGTGAAATGATTATGGGGTTGGATGTGATATTTTGTTTGGATTTGTTTTTTTTGGTTTTGCAAAAGTTTGTCTTTTAGTGCAAAAAATAAAAAAAAACCCAACACACAAACTTCCCAAACGCCACCTTATACTTTCAAATTTAGTTTATATATATATATATTTATTTTTACCATGAATTGTTAGAGTTTTTTTAATTTTTTAGTTCAATGTAATTGAATCATCAAACCTTCTATTTGGTGTATGCTTTAGGCTGTTCTAACGAGAGAAGTGATTTTTTTAATTTGTGATGGTTGATTTAACCTAAAAATCATTTGTGTGAGTTCTTGCATTTATTTTTGGCTTTCATGATCATATCTGATCTTTTGGCCTTTTTAATATAGAGTTCCCTACATTTGGTAATTTTTGATATATCTTTTTCTTTGCTATGTATATATATGTCTGTTTCTTACAATTTCTTTCACATATATCTTGTTCAGAGATCTTTCAATGTTTGTGTATCTATTATCTACTTGCAGGAAGGTCTCGCACCAATAAATTTGGTTGTTGAGAATGAAGTGCATCGAGCAACCCCTGGTGGTACCGGAGGTGTAAAGACTATAGGAAACTATGCTTCGGTAAGCTAGCCTTCCAGTTTTTGTTTACTGATGCACTGGTTTGTCAGTGTGCATTCTTATTTTCTTGTCTAAATGCTGTTTTTTTGGGCGATATTATGTTCTCCAACGAATATCTAGTGGAACATCGGGAAAAATAAGCTATGGTCAATATTTATATCAAGGAAGACCACCTTCAAGATTTCATTTTTGGACTATATTTTGGAGTTGCTAACATATCTTTTTCATCTTTCTGATCATGATTTGTAGGTATTAAAGTCTCAAACTGTTGCAAAAGCTAAAGGTTATACAGACGTTCTGTACCTTGATTGTGTTCACAAGAGATATCTGGAAGAGGTTTCCTCTTGTAATGTTTTTGTTGTTAAGGTAAATTGATTACTGAACCAGCTATTGTCTGGTGCCTTTATATATATTATTCCGGTTAACCTCCTTTTTTCATTCACTGTAGTTCAAGCTTTTGAGCATCATTTCGTTCTCTTTCTTTGTGAGTGTTTTGTCAATGTGGTCATACAAAAATTTGATGCATGACCATTTGGTGGAAGATGGGGTTTCTTGTGCCCTTTGATTTTATGAGGTAGATGGTTTTATGATGCCATGATTGGAAGATGGGGTTTCTTGTGTCCTTTGATTTTATGAGGTAGATGGTTTTATGATGCCATGATTGCACAATTTCAATCACATGTTGGACTCTGGCATAATTTCCTGAATTAGAAGTTTTGACCGAAAATAGTAACGAGGCTTTATACCATGCAATTGTTGTCTTTACAGTGCAATTGTTTCTTTTATCTATCCAGAATAGAAGTGAGATTTTAATTTTTTAATTATTCTGTCTCATAGGATAATGTCATCTCTACCCCTACTATAAAAGGGACCATCCTACCTGGCATTACACGAAAGAGTATAATTGATGTTGCTCGAAGCCAAGGATTCCAGGTACTTATGTACAGCCATGAATTATTGATAGATAGGTGATATTAGACAAATGCACCTTTGATTTACTTTAATTGTCAGACTTATCTTTATCCATGTCACTGTTTCTACCAAAAAATAATGTTAGTTATCTCTCAGTGTTATGAGTTCATGGAATACGGAGGGGTGCCAATTTTAGGCCCCGCCCCTTTTCAAACACCAGGCTTTTGCCTTGTTTTTTAGCTCCTTAGGCAGAACTAGCCCTTGTCAGCAATCCACTTAGCTTTTGGTCTGGACTTTAGTATGAGGATTAAATTTTGGGAAAACTACCAATAAGTACTACTTTTTCTGCAAGATTACCATTAAGTCGTATTAAATTTCAATATAGACAACTGTGTTCTATTTTTGATAACTTGTTGCAAAAAATTTGAGTTTTCATAATGGTATGATTTATTCTATTTTTATCCTTCCCATTAAATAATAATTACACTTTTATATATTTATGTAAAAGGTCATTTTTTATTGTAAAAATAAGCAATTATATCAAACAAAAGCACGCACAATCGGATAAAAAAAAAATATGGCATAAGATTCAACATTTGTTATTGTCTTACATTATGAGAAATATATTTAGTAAATAATCCAAAAGGCTTAATTTTATTAATATCCCATCAAAAGAACTATGGGAAACAAAGTGTGAAACCATATATTTTTTCAAAGTGTGAAACAAAAGAAATGATGATGCTTATGAAATTCGTCTTTTGATCCCATTATTTCTGCTTTTGGTTTTTAAGAATTTGCTTAATTTTTACAATTAAAAAAAATGAGGTGTGTGGAGCCCATTCCTCATGATTAGGGTCTCTAGAAAGACTATGATATGGCATATGTATATTTGAATCACTATTTACATATATTTAACTTCAGGTGCTTCTTGTTTGGTTGAATTGTATAATAGCATATATTATTTTCTGATGAAAATGGCTGGGTTTAATCACTTGATCAAGGTTTTGAATCAGTGATGTGTCTGTTTTTCTCTTCTGGGCCGTTGCAGTCCTTTATTTCCAAAGATTAGTAGCCTCAGTGTGCAAATGACTTCTCACTTAATTTTTTTCCTTATGCTGATATGGTCATGTGTAGGTTGAGGAACGGCTTGTAACAGTGGATGAATTACTTGATGCTGATGAAGTTTTTTGTACGGGAACAGCTGTTGTTATATCACCGGTGGGCAGCATAACTTATCTTGGTAAAAGGTAAAATGTTATTCTGATTTTGCATTTTTAGTTTTTCATATGAAATTTCTGAGGATGCATTGGAAGCAATTATTAATTTGTGAAAATGCCACTACTTGGATTTTTGTGGCTGGGGGGTTTGGGGGGTTTGTTGAAACACACTGAAGCATCCACAGGGACACTGTTTGAAGTTGTGCTTAACTATCCGTAATTTTACAGTTTGCTTTGAGAAAGTGTAGACATGAAATGTCAAGTTGAATATTTCCAACCTCAATATGTGAAAATATAAATTCCTTTATTTTTTTACCTAGTTGTCAAGCAAATGAAGGGGGAAAAACTTTGAGGGGAAGAGTGTGAACTTATGATAAAATGTAAAGTCACCTAAGTCAATTCAAGTGAATGCAAAGAACTTGGTGTGTGGGATGGGCCTAATGGGGTTTGAACCTCCGCTGATGAGGAGGCCAAGCAGGCTCCCGACCACTTGGATCTTGGTCATTTTTATATGCAATGGATCTTGGTTAAGATATCACATCCTCCAACTTGAATTTATTAAATAACATTAAGTACAAATTATTGCTTTTTTGATTACTGAACAGATTTTCTTATATAATTTTAACAAATTTTCAGCTATTCCTTCCATTTGCCTAGTTTCATTTTAAGTTGTAAACTTACTTATTATGATGTTAGTCATCAAATAATATAAGCATTTTCTTGGTCGGGTTAATATAAACTGACTACGTTATTATACCATTCTGCTAAAATAGTCCTGTTGTAAACTAATTCTGTTGTGATTGGTAGGGTTAATTTAAATTTGGTATGTTATTTTACATTCTACTACCCAAAAAATAGACATTATAATTTTTTTTTATTGTTTAATATGATTAACATCATTAAATAATAAAATTTAAAGTTAGATATTAGTTGGCTCAACAAACAAAGTATAGTGATCTTTTGGGCATGAAATTTAATTCACATACGGTAACGTGAGTGGCATCTTTCGGGAATAGCCAAAGAAGAATGGCCCTGTTTGTTACTGCTTATTTTCAGCTTTCAGCTTAATTTAAGCTGTTTTGATATGTTTGGTTTAACTTATGCTTATAGCTTATAGCTTTGTGGAAGTCAGAAATCAGCTTATTCTTTGAGTGGGGCAAGAGATGCTTTAAGAATAAGCTGGAAATCAGCTTAAGCTGAAAGTTATAAGCTATAAGCTGTTTGGGCATAAGCTATAAGCAGTTTCCCACAGCTCTACCAAACAGGGCCAATGTAATGTATTTTATGGGAACCAGGTGGGTACATCATTGTACTCCGACACTGAAATGCAATGGCAAAGATTGGTTCTTTATTTTGGTTTTAGAATGCTCAATCTATCTCCGTTTATTATATTTTTCAGGATATCTTATGGAAACAATGGAGTTGGTGTTGTGTCACAGCAACTATATTCTGCACTTACTGGGTTACAGATGGGGCTTACAGAGGACAAGATGGATTGGATTGTTGAGCTGAAGTAGGCTTTGTGGAATTGTTTTTTGATTTTGTTTGTTTGCTTGTTTTTGTTTTTGTTTTGTTTTTTTTTTCCCTTCTTTTTGGTTTTTGAGTAATTCAATATGCCAAGTGTTGCGTACATGCTCTCTTTCCATGGTGAAGATTATCTGTTTAATGTTGTGCTCTTTCCCAGAATGAAGTGTCTGTTTATTTTCCATTTTTACATTCTTCTTTGATGTACCCTACGCTACGGCTGTGTTTGCATCAGGGGGATTGTGAAGGGAAAGACAAAAGGCAGGGAATTTTTTTTTTTTCTTCCCCACAACTTTCTCAAATCCTTAAACGAACACAAGCTTATTTGGTTGTGTAATTTTTTTATTTTTTTAGTAAACATAGAAAGCTTGTTTGGCAAATTATTTTCAAAAACTATTTTTGAGAAAATTTTCCAAAACAAATCACTTTTTAGGAAGCATTAAAAATTTATATTTGAATTTTTATATATATATATAAAATCTAGTGTTCTAGTACTGTCTGTATTCATGATCAAATACATGACGGTCAACATTCTATTCTATTTTTTTCTTTTCTTTTTGGGGGAACATCAAATCAGTGATATTTTCAAAAAATTATTACAAATTAATGGTAAATCTTATAAATATTAATAATTTAAAATTTAAACATTTTCATGGTTTTGTTAAAAAAAATTCAAAGTACTTCTGTATTGTTTTTCTCCATTATTTTTAATTCTTTCACTTCATTTTGTTCTTATATTTTATTTCATTTTGTTTTGTTTTCTTTATTATTATTAATTTTTTAAAATTTTATTTTCTATTTACAAATTCACGATCTAAACATAATTTTACAGACACAACTGTTAAGAGAGCTAAAAATTCCTAACTTTGACTTAAAAATCATTGTTAAGAAGCTCTGCCACAATAAAACAGAGGAAGGCAGCCACCAGTTACAAGCTTGAGAAGCTGCCATACAAACACACTCAACAAACAACAAAAATGTATCCATTGTTTGCCTCTTAGCAAAGGTATGCTTTACATGTAGCTTTGTTTCCTGCACTTTGTAAGGGAGAAGATGACTCACTAGGGCATGGGAATGCAGCACTGAGAAAATCTCTGTCTGTCGCCGACAACTCTAAATTCTCTCTCATCAGCAGGAAGTCCACAGCATCTTCCTTGAACTCAAATGCCAAACCTGTCTGAATTATCTTGCAAAGCCTGTCCACATCATCAGCTCTGTTTGGTAACAGTCCTTCTGAGACTGCCAAGGCAAAGTCAATAACAAACTCTATATTGTTCTTTAGGTGTTTCAGGCATGAGTTGTAGACTATAAGTCTATTTGAACTTTTATCCCACAGCACCAATCTTCTAGTTTTAGCACTCAATGGATTGTCCAGTGAAGGTACCTGTAATCTGTAACTAACTTCAAGTGGTTCCCCTGCCAAAACCACTGAAATATCGAGAAGCGTGTTTGCAATCTTGTTCCTTTCCTCTGCTGTCATGTTTAACTGAGGATTGGCAAGAAAACCCAGAACAATTTTGATCAAGCCTTTTCCAATTAAACAATTTTTCGAATCCACCTCAAATTTATTACTGACTGATGAAGGGCAATTCCAATTGAATTGTACAGACTTGGAAAGTTTTCTAACTCCAAGGGAAGAGTAAATTTCAGACAGTTTGCTCGGAGAGAGAGATGACGAGTCAGACTGTGGATACCATGTGAATATTGGCTTCACACTCGAATTTGCGAACAACCTTTTGAGCTGCAAATCATCTGGGATAAGTATTTCATTCTTCTGCATCAGTCGGATTTGGATAGTCTCCCCACAAGGACAGCAGGCAGGAAGCATGGTTACGCTTGTTTTAAGAATCTCCTCAGTGACCGAGTTCCAATTTTCTGATATGTACTTCCAGAAGGAACTGCACTCTGCTTGACTCATTTCATGATGACTGCTCACCCAGTGATTCCATAACTTCACATAATCACGAAGACAAGGAAATTCTGCAACTCTGAAAGCCACTCTGAGAAAAGACGACAATTCAGTTTCATAATACTTGTCAAGAGCATGCAACCGTGAGCCAAAAAGGTTGTCTCTATCATGGATCACACAGTTGCGAGAATTCACCCACGTTCCACAACTGTGATCAAGTTGATCGGGGATCCATATTTGAAGGCTAGGGTCGGGTACCCTTTGAATCCATTTGAACCTATCGAGGAACTTGTATATTCTCATTATCACACAAGTTTGAGTATGTGAGTTGAGAATCCGGGAAATGAGTTTGCAAGCTTCCTCGATATCTACTTTGACACCTACAGCTTTCAGGTCTTCCATAGATAGAGAAGGGAAATTTTTGTAGAAGCATTCATCAATGAAGGGTGCATCAAATTTTTCAAGGTAACATGTCCATTCTGGATCAAATAGGAGGGATTCCTCTGGATATCTATAGCCTACGTGGGTTTTCATCCATTTCCTTCCCCTAAGTTTGTCGACCAAATCTTTGAGTAAAAACAAGCCGGATGAGTTCATTCTCAGAGACTTGACACATTGCAACAGTGAGAGTGCGCTATCAGCTGTTAACAATGCAGGTTCTTTTGGCAAACACAGACCTCGTGCTACAAAATGAGCTCCTTCACTAAAATCAACCACAACACCAAGCATCTTTAGTTGATCTTTGTACAAATAAATGTCATTGCCATAGAAGGACTCATCAATAAGAGGAAGATTGACGAACTGTGCAATTGTTCCCCACTTTGAATCAAACAAAACAGATTCTGACGTGTACTTGTAGCCATGTGAAGTTTTCAACCACTTATCCCCCATCAAGCAGCTTCTCAACTCAAACAACTGTGATGGCTTTTTCTTGCCCATGCACTTCATACAATTTAGTGTTGAGATTACATGGACATTGGTTAATCTGCCTGAAGATAGTGAAAACTTAAATTGATCAGAAAGCATCTTAAATACTCCATCAAGATCAACGGCCACCCCTATTGCTTTCAACTCTGCTTTATATAATTTCAGTTCAATTCCATAGTGAGTTTCATCGATGATGGGTAATGGAACGACACTCAACAAATGACCCCATTTGTGATTGGGAAGAAGGGTTTCTGTTGGGCATTTAAAGCCAGAACTAGTTTTCATCCAAGGTAGGTCCCTAATTTTTTGCAACACACCAAAAGCTGCAGGTCCCAAATGCTTGATACAATCAAGTATCAGAAAAATGCTGTCCCTAGTCAAGGTAGAAAGCTCTTCTGGAAATTGAAAATTGTCTAGTATTAATCTGAAAACACCTTCTTGATCAACCACAACTCCCAACAAGTTAAGTTCATCAGCAAAACAGTCCATCTGGCCCTCATAGAATGCTTGATCAATGACACGAAGGCTTGCGATTTGTAAAATAGCTTCAGCATCAGAAATCGGAAAAATGGATCCAACAGGAGTGTTGTAACCACAATTTGTTTTTAGCCATTTCCCTTCTCTTACAGCTTTCAGGAAGTTTTGATTGAGCATATGGTTCACCTTTGAGTGTCTAACAAATTTTAACAGAAAAATTGCCCATTCTCTGCCCATTGAAGACAAAGCATCGGCTTCCAGAAGTTTGATAATTAGCTGATACATATTCTCAGAACCAATCTGTACCCCAGTCAATTCCAGCTCATCTTTAAATTTTGTAATTTTACCCATGTAGAACTCTTGATCAATAATTGGGAAAAGTTGGTGAATGTCTCCCATCTCCAAGAGGGTAGATTCCTCTGTTTCGTTGCAAAGCAAACAATGGGTCGGAGGACTAAAACCTGTGTGTGTTTTTACCCATTTCCCATTCCGTATGCTTTCAATGAACCTTGGAGGCATATTATACCCTTTAGTTATCATAATATGAATCCAATCTAGCAATAGGATAGCCTGGTCACTTGCTAATTGAGTGTAAGCAACTTGCAATGCTGTATTTGGAGGTGGTATATATGGCAAGTCTAAAGCTCCGGTATGATTTGCAAGGAAGTCCAAGAATTTCTCCTTCGTTGCAGATTCGCCAGCAAAGTTAGCAGCTTTACTATAGACCTCCCCCAATTCAACATACTCATCAACAAATTCAGATTCACCTATTTCAGTTTTCACCTTGATAGACTGTTCTGCAAATGGATTCTCAGAGCCAAATAGCTTCTCCCAATTGCTACCAGAAGCAGGCACAAGAGTTTTAGTCCGTGTATGTACTTTGCCAGATCTATCAACAATTGGCAGTGAACGAAAAATGTCAAAAACCTCGTACATTCCTATGTAGTACTTCAATTTAGAATGATAAACAAGATGAGATAGTGAAACTGCGATTTTTGGATCCTTTTTCTCTGCTGCAAATTTTGCAAGTGCCAAACAGTACTGAGAAACGGAAGTGACAATCACACCCATCTTAACCAACCACCGCCTCAAAAAATAATGTCTCTCATGCCCTGCAAGAGCAGTAACTGTGGCATTGGGCAAGAAAAAGAGATTATTAGGGCATCCCATCTCTACATTCCATTTATTTATCCAGGCATGTTTTTGAGCCTCCAAGATCAAATGCATCTTTATTGCTTCCTTTTTGACTTGGGAAATACTACATGACCTCACCTCCCCATTCAAAGCAACATACTTGAGAAGTGGTGCATTGTTGAGATGTCTAGATGGAATGATTCTACAGTTGTCAGCAAAGAAGCAAAGAAGCTCCATGTATACATCCATGGGAACTTCTGACATAATATTGCAGTCTCGGATGAATCTCCCATACCAACAATAGTTTTTGCTCACAGATGGCACTCCAAGAAAATCAAGAATTCCATCATGTTCTTTATGATCCAGTGAAGCATGTAAGACAAACCTCCCTAGAGAAGATATTTCATTCAACGGGGCACCACATTCCTTAAGGTGAACTAAAATTTTTCGGAACTCAGGCAAGATCCTTATTGCTTTCGTTGGCTGACAGAAAGTCTCTTGTTCATCCAAAAAAGATTCACAAGGAAGGATGCGTTCTGCCTGAACCATGGTTCTGATGGATTGCCTCACCATTTCAAGCTCCTTAATAGGAGATTCTTCTGTTGGCAAGAATTCAAGAAATCGAGGAGTGGAAAACAAACGGCAAGCTTTTGCTGACTTCATACAAGTCATAAGAGCATTGACAAAACACGAAGGTACGAGGTCTAAGATTCCCAAATTCCACTTGTTATCCAAGAGTATGGTCTCTCTTGAAGATGCAAGCTTGAAATCTGCCTGCACTATGAATGGGTAGTTGGTAACCATAGCAGTTGGCAGGAAAGCAAATATCCCAACAGAAGACGCCCCTCTCTTCAGTCTATCCCCAGATGGGAAAGCCAGAGATATCACCCATTCCTTTATATCCTTCCTTCCACTCACCTGACTTTTGGAATTCACAGGGAATGTTTGTCTCCATATATAGTAGCAACATGTAGCCTTATCAAAATCTGTTCCTTTAACAGAAAGATTAACTATGCGGGAATCTGCCCCTTGGCTCGTAGATGAAGTGAGATTAGTTTCACTGGAGATAGATATGGCAGAGACCGGGTCCATTGCAGGGGATTCACCATTGTGTTCTTGGATTGAGAGTTGTTTTATCTTGCATAAGAAGAGCAGAACTTCAGGGTGAACCTCAGAGAGCTGTTTTCTCACAGCTGCCACTTTCTCAGGTTTTAGAGGAAGGATGATAGTTGTTTTTGGAAGGACCTTCCTGTTTCCATAAATTTGTTGAATATCTGAAACAGTTGGTTTATCATCAATCCACTCTGGCACAACATAGCCAACACCACAATCTTTGTTGGGCATCTCGTTGAATCTGACTTGGTAGCCATTGCTAAATATGTGAGGCCGTGCAGTGACAAGAAACACACTCTTAAATCCGATTCCTGCAAAAAAAAAAAAAAAGGGGAAAAAAGAAAAGGAAGAGTTGATAAAGAGCAATTTATAATTGTAGTGTGAGGATCTTGAAGACGAAAATATAGAGAACTATGCCTAAGAAGTATTCACTTGTAGCAGAGTGGGTGCATTCTTCTCATATTTAACACAAATGTCAGACTGTTGAAGAGCACACAATACACATAACTCTGACTACAAATACAACAACGCTGATAAAGACCGCGATCCAAAAATTCAATAGGTTTAGAAACTTGTAGAAAAAGGGTCCGATTGGCCAATTCTGCATCAAATGAAGGTTCAGGACCCAACATTTAACAAGTCCCATTCAGTATATCAATGGCAGAAAAATCAGAATAGGTAGTAATTTCAGAGAGAGAGGTATGTATCAGAAAACTAGCATAAGGGCATTTTCAAAATTGAGCACCAATTAGATGATTTACAGTGACAGGCAGGATTTGACAAGGTAATTAGTTGGGAACATACTTGGTGCCTGTAAAAGCCGCCTCATGGAACTTTCACACAAACTATCAAACATTCAACATACCCAAAAAAAAAAAAAAAAAAAAAAAAAAAAAAAATTCAAATAAAAGAAATTGGATGATGTATTAATTAAGGATTTTGACCCACAACTTTATACGCAAATGACGCCTCCTAGCAAGAAGCCACTAATATACTGCCAATGCCAACATTGTCAGGTGGTCAATGATCAAAACACCAGGTGAACTGATTCAATTATCTGTTTGGTAGAAAAAAATGAAGAGAACTCCACAAATCTTTACTATTCCGCTTTTGGTTACCACAGGACATGTTTTCTAATTTATTTTTCCCCAAAAGAAAAATGAGTCCCAAACTTTATTTCTTTTTAAGTTTTTCTCTTTTCTTTGGTTTTCTTTTCTGATCAACCAAACAGAATAGTAACAAACCGAGGGTAACAGAACCTAGAAATTAATGAAACAAAAAGAAACACGGACAATAAACAAGGGATCAAAAGCTCTCAGCTTATCAAACCTTTTTCACCAATAAAGCCTTTGTCCCTGAGACCCTTCTTAGTGGACCGACCAACACTGCAAATAGACTCCATATTCTTCGCAGAGAACCCAATCTCATTGTTAAAAACCAAGAGAGTTGCTGGAGCACCAAACCCAGTTATGTCCACACTAGTAACCACAAACTCCAGCGTTGGTTCAACCCCAGGCAAGTACTCATTGTCTTCCGCATTCTGCCCAAAAAAAAAAAAAACAAACCCAAATTGATGAAAACAGAGCAAATTGTGCATAAACCCTATAAAAGCTTGTGTGTGTGTGTACATATAGAGGACTGGCCTGAATGAGTTCCATGAGGAAATGGAGGTCTTTGGTGTAGAGCTCGGCGGAGAGATTGGTGACGGCGTGGTGGAGGTCCTTGGTTAATGGGTTTGGAGGTTGTTCTTCTCCGATTGAGAACTTGTGCTTCCGTATATCTTCTATATGTTGTTGCCTTCTGGTTATGGTTCTTTTGCGAGCTGTAGTAGTGGTTTTAATGGTGGCCATTGTTGATGGGTTTTTCTTCCTTTTGCTCCGCTTCTCACTCATGATTGAAATGCAAGAAATGCAAGAAAACAGAGAGAGAGAGAGAGAGAGAGAGAGAGGGGGCAGGAGTGGCTTTGCAGAGCTTTTGTAACTACATAATGGAGAACTTTTTCAGAGGGTGAAATTACTAAAACCCCCTTTGGATGATTATTATTACACATACGTAGTAGTATATATACATGCAAATTAAGGGTTTTTTTTTAATTTTAATTTTTTTTTTTGGGGGGGGGGAGAGGGTGGTTTTTTGGAAATTTCACAAAAAATCTCAGGGTTTAGTGCATATTTCAAATTAAATCTCAGGTTTCAAATTGTGACAATTTGTACTCCACCATTCCACCCGTGTTGCAATCCGATCCCCCAATCCATCTCTGTCTCTAGTAGTTAACGGAAGAATGATTTGGGCGCCAAAATTGCCCTAATCTTCACGATTTAGGGCAAAAGACATCATTCCATTGCGATTTACAGCTCCATGTAACCCACTTGGTGATTCAACTCGCGATTGAAGCCACACATCGAAAGAAGACAGCAATTTCATAGTTGATTTTACAAAAAGCGTTGGTCTCTGAGACAGAGATAAGAAATGAGTTCGTTTTTGGTTGTTTTATACAATTTTCCCTTTCTTTTTTCTCCATTGTTGACCTTCTTTTTGTCTCCATTGTTGACTTTCATTTTCTCTCTATTGTTGACTTTGTTTTTGTCTGCATTGTTGACTTTTTTTGTCTCTCCATAGTTGTCCAAACTATTTTCTATTCCATCAAAGTGAAAGACAAAAATGTGTAAAGATAATAGTTGAGGTGGGAACAATTGGGGTGAGTTGACTCGTTGTAGCTGTGGATTAAGAGCGAAGATAAGAACTTCGTGGACTCTTGCTAATCCTGCTAGGAGGTTTTGGGTTGTCTTAATTATGGAGTAAGTGTATACAAGTTTCTAGTAAAGTCAATTATCAATTTTTTAGTATTTATAGAAAATTGAGAATAAAGTAATATGTTCAATTTGAAGAAGATAATAATTGTATGGAAGATTCACCCAAGAATAATTGCTCATTTGTTTATGTTTGATTGCAATTATAGAAAAATGGGGCTTGTGATTACTTTTTCTGGTACGATCCACCTATATGTGGTCATGGTAGACAAGTGTTGCTGAAGTTGGTGGATAAGGTTACAGCACTAGAAGAATGTGTCAATGAGGTTGCACAATTAGAGGATGTTGTTCAACGTTATCGTGCACGACAAAAGTGGCTTGTTATTGCCTTGATTGCTACATTGCTTATGAATGGACTATTTGTACTCCAAAATAGTGTTTAGGCTTGCTATGTAATTGATAATATGTGTTTTGGCTGGGTACATTACTTCTACAATGTGTTTTGTAATGGCAATGCTTTTGTTGAATAATGGCAATGTCAATTGTGTTTGGTTTGTAATGGGGAAATGCTTTGTGCATTCCTGTTGTTTTGTAATGGTCAAATGTAAATAAAATGTTTGATTTGAAATGGTTTGTGAAATGTTTTTGTTTTGTAATTGCAATGGTTTTGTTATCAATTGGTGAAATGGTTTTGTTTTGTAATGGTGCAATGGTTTTGTAATAGTTTGTCCCTAGTTTCAGCATGCTGTCCCTACATTCATGTATAATGATAATAACCTCACAAGCACGGTCAAAATTGATAACCATACAAGCATATAAAACCTGGTTTGACATAAGCATAACAACCACAACAAAGCAAGCCAACCAATGAAGCATATGAAACTTGGTTTGACATAAGCATAAGAACCTGTTATTTTCATGAATGAACTTAGAACATAATTCAAGCCAACCAAACATTGGGGTTTCAACCATTCAACCATTGAAGGATAATAACCATACAAGCATTGTTTAAGGTTTCATAACCCATATGTACAACATAATTGTTCCAAAAGCCTATTTTAATTATAAAAGTGGTGAGTAAGGTAAGATAAACCATGAATATTCCAAAAACCCCATGAATATTGCAAAAACCCTATTTTAATTATGAAAGTGTTCAAAACCACTTGTTCACACTACACTGGCTGCCCATTGCTTGCTTGTTGCCAATGTTTGTTGCTGCTGATCATGTCATCTTCCTTGGTTGCCCATCAGTTGATTCTTCAACACCACTTACTGCTGTTGGCCTCTTCCTATATTGACAACCATCAGCTTGTGCTTGGCTGCTCCCCTCTTCCCCAAATAATGCAGCTGTCCTAAAGCCCATGAATGTTTGTAAAAGAAGTTTGTAATTAGTAACATTAATAATTTATTATTAACATAATGTTTATTTAATTTCATTCAATGGAATACTTGCATTACTATTGGATTTCCCAGAATTCTTTGATTATGACCATAACAACCACATTTAGAGCATTTTAGGATGGCCTGCCTCCTCTGTAACTTGTATGGATTCTTAGGTTCATTTGGGTCCCTAACTCTATGTTTGAAAGGCCTACCAGTTGGTCTTTTAAGCTTAGGAGGTAGAAGAGGGTCACACTCTATTTTAGGCCACAAATTTGGTCCATTCATTGGATTAATCAATGCCTTATAAGTCCTCAAAAAAGTTTCCTTCTTGAAATATGCATGAACATAATCTTCAACCTCTTTGTTTGAAAAAATATAGCAGCTACCCCATGGGGACAAGGGATTCCAGTGAGGTCCCATTTCAAGCATGTGCATGTCCTATTCTCTAAGTTCATTACATACCTATCTCCTCCATGTTTGACTTCAAACTCAGCACCTCTTGACCATGTAGGTGTCCATACTCTGGACTTCAGCTTCCTTTTTTCAACTTTGCATTGTATCTTTCCACAAATGGGCCCTTTGTACTTCAGCATGTTGTCCCTACATTCATGTATCCTTACCATTAAAGCCCTCCTTATCATCTCCATCATGGTAAGGATGTGTTTGTCCCTAGCTTGTATCACTCATGAGTTAAAACATTCAGAGATGTTATTGAGGAGCCTATTGGATTTGGTTCTTGGACTAAACCCATGATTTATGTTGCTGTTTGCAAAACCCATTAGGAACAGGATAACATTGAAAAGGTTTATGTTTACCCCATTACGAACAGGACTGCAATGAACAGGATAACATTGGAATTTATTATTTTAAGTTGTTTGTATACTGGCCATTATGTTTGCGTTGAATAGAATAACATTGAACATTGAAATTTATTATTTTAAGTTGTTTGTGCACTATCCATTTTGTTTGCATTAAATAGGATAACATTCAACATTGGAATTTATTATTTTAAGTTGTTTGTGTACTGCTGTAGACACCCCATTTTTGACCGACCTTAAGACTTAGACGTCATCGATTGAGCGCTCGGTGATTGCGCATGTTGTGCTCGTTCTGAGGTTACGGAGTCTCGGCTGAGAGCCTTGCCTCCAAACCTCGGGACTCTTTTGTGCTTTGCCTCAGTTTGCGAACCAGGTTCTGTTTTCTCTTTCCAAAGGGAGGGAGAGGTCTCGTAGACCATCTCTCAGTGGCCGTAGGCTACTTTCGTGGTCGTAGACCATTGTTCCCGTTTGGAGACCAGTTTCTGGTTTTCGGAGCCCTCGGCCGTGCGCCTCGGTTTGGGACCGCTTAACTTTCTCCGTTTGCTCTGGTTTTTTGGCACACACCTTGTTTCCTCTCTCTAGAGGGACACTGTGGCCCGGGAGACCACCTTCGTGGTCGCACGCCACTTTCGATGCTTAACAGTCAGTTTTCGGGGCACCTGGCTGCGCGTTTTGACCCCCGAACCCTCGTTTTGCATCCGTCTTGGTTCATTTTTGGCATGGACCCTATTTTTATTGTTTGGAAGGTGGTACTAGGGTGGGAGACCACCTTTTCTTCTTGGAGACCACCTTTCTCTTCGCCGGCCGATTTTCTTGATAGGAGGCTGGTCTCCCTGACTTTTAGGCCACAATTGTTGGTCTCCCACCACACCACTAGCTTGCTTTCAATTGGGAGACCACCAAATAGGGCTGCCGACCACCTTTTTTTGAGTTGGACCTTTTGACCTGGTCGGCCGACCAGGGCAAGTGGTCGGCCGACCACTTGAACTAGTCAGCTTACCTCCCTCAGTCTTGTCTCAGTGAGTTGATTCCAGTTGTGCTAGCTGGGAGGCACAGACTGGATCCTCCATACACGTGTATGGAGGATCTTTCACCTTGGTTTGAAGCTTCTTGGAGAAGCTTTAGTCCCTCTTGTCTATAAAGGAAGGCCTTCTCTTCCTTTGCAAGGGTTCTGAAGTTGGCTGGAGGCATACAATATATCTCTCTCTTTGTCTCTCTATTTTGGGTCCAAAAGTGCTAAGTTCTTGCCCCTTTGCACACTACTTCTTAGCCTAACACCTCCAACACCAACCTAAGCTTCTTGGAGGGTCTTGAGAGGTCCTAAGGAGCTTCATTTTTGGTCCATAAGCTGCTGGAGTTGCTGAGCTACAAGGGTAACACCCTGTTCCCCTTTTTTGAGTTTTATTTTGCTCCATCTTTTGGCCATACTTGCAAGCTTTTTTGAGCTTTGGTGTAAACTGAAAAAAAGTCTTATTTTGAGGTTCTTAACATGTTTGTTTAAGATTATTTTTCTGTTGGGGGTCATCTACCCCCTCGCATGCTTCATTTCACCTTGTTTTGAGCCATGCATTAAGGCCTTTGTTTTGAGCTTTGTTTGCCCTTTTGACCACTGAAATCCAGCGGATTTTTAGTGGTTATTATTTTTGAGAGCCAAAATCAGAGAGGGGTGACCCTCTCTCTCCTTGTTTTGATTTCTAGCATATTTGGCCTAACAAAGGAGCCCTTATTTTCATACTTCCAAGCCATGTTTCAGGCCATTTTTGGTGAGTTTTAGGACCTGCATAAGCTCTGTCTAGAGTTTTTTTTGCCATATTGGGTGTCCATCTTGCATGTGTAGAATAACCCTCTTCATAGCCTATCAAAGGAGCATGTCATTCTTGCATGCATTGACCATGTTTCAATGGGTTTTTGGGCTTTATTTGGCATGTCATACCTCTGAGTTTTGCTGGTTTAGTGGCCTCTTGATTGCCTCACATGCTTGTAGTGCAAATCCTCTTTACTAGCTTACATTGCATGCTATTTTGGCCTTTGATTCTAGCATATTTCGGCCATGTTCTAAACTGATTTTGTGCATATTTTCGACTGACTTAGCTCTGTTTTTAGGCCTCTTGGTCGAATGATGCTTTCTATGCATGGTTGTAGTGCAATACCCTTGCCTAACCTTGATTTTTGAACCCCCTTGCATGCTTAAATTGAGGTGTTTCCTTGTTTTAGTATCATTGTGCATGATATTTCAGAGCATATAAGGTTGCCATGTTCCCATGTTTTCCACTCCTTAAGTGCATTTAAGAGTTGTGCTTGTATGCCTCATTTATGGGCCATTGCATGAGTTTCATTTCCATGCCTTTCGAGTCATCATTTTAGTCCATTTTCCTACTGTTTTGGGCCTACATAGGGACTGTTTGGGGCTGGTTTGGTCATTTGTGCATTGCTTTGCATACCTCTAGTGTAATGCACTTCACTAGTTTCGGTATCTGGGCCATCTAGTATGCATTGTGTGAGGTGTTTGCATGATTCGGGACCATCTTGCATGTCATTTCAGAGTTGGAAAATGTGTGATTGTACGCCATATTTAATCCCTTGCCATGCCTTAGTAGAGTTGCACTTTGTGCCTTAGGTTTGGTCCCTCGCATTGTGCATGTTTGCATAAGTGTTGTTGCCTTAATTTCATCATGTTTGGCCACTGATTTGGGTGTGGCTAAGGCCCACCTACCTTGGTTTAAGTCCATCTTGCATTGTATATGCCATTTAGTCCATGTTGTTGCATGATTGACCATTGCATTGTGTATGCCTTGATCATTTCATTGTTAGTCTCCATGTGTGCATTGCGTATGCCATATAGTTTTCATGTGCATTGAGTATGCCATTGATTATTTCATAGCATTGTGTATGCTAGTAGCATGTTTGCATCATTTAGTGGTATTATGTTTAGGTTGCATGTTAGAGTTGCATTCGTGCATACCATGTGTATTGCATTGTGTTTGGAGTAGGGTTTAGTCCAAACACGGGAAACGAGGGACGTTTCGTACTCCAAGTGACGAAACGTGCCTCGATTCTCTGTCGCCGACACTCTTGACTGTCCATGATTGAGTTGTTGGCTTTACTTACTTATGTTTGCATTCATTTCACATCGAGTCGTGCAATCCGACTCCTCGGTCATCATGCATTGAGATGCGTGATTGGTGGCACGAGGATCGAGGACTACACTCCTTGGAGCTTGTGCAATGATGGGGAGAGTGGTCATGCACACATATGTTGAAAATACTTTGCCATGCCCCTTTCTCGCTCTCTGTTGCAGCAAACCGGAAACCAGCAGCAAAAACTGGTTAGCAGCCTTCTGGAGTTTTGTACAGTGTTCTGGGACCAGTTGCAAACAGAGAAAAATCGGGGTATCGCGAGGGATTTCCCGACAAAGCGACTTGAGCATGCATGCATCCCTATCATTCGGAACAGAGCTGAGGCAGTCCATTTTGTTTAATTTGCATGCTAGTTTCCTTACTTAGTTAATTTGTTAATTAATTAATGTTGTGTAGTAATTAATTTAATTAGCTTAGATTAGCTAGTTTATTCTGTACTATTCATTCGGACCCTCCGAGGAGGGAAATGTTGTAATAAGTGTGCGTATGTGTGTGATGCATGTCTTCCAACCCCATGTCTTTTTCCCTTTTATTTACCAGTTTATGATGGTTAGCTTTAGGGTTTCAATTAGCATCCTTATGCTCGTATGTTTGTATCCATTCATCTATTTTGCATGCATCGGGCTCGGCGCATCATACTAACTGCATTGTATTTCAATTCCGAGTTGAATACGTGTATCAGTTGTTGCATTTCATATGCCATCTTAGAATAGCCGAGCCTATCTTAGTTGCATTTTGCATGTGTTGCATTAGCCATCTTAACATGAACTAGGATCATGCATTGATTTCTAATTAGCTTCTTTCTTTGGCTTGGAGTACTCGATAAGTATTTATGCTTTAGCATCCTTGTATGCGTGTGAGTGACTGCCATGATAGCATGCTTACCATGATGTTATTTGCTTATGTGATATAACTGCCTGAATGCTTGTGGGTGAGGGTTGGATTATTTAAATTGGGACAATTCATTGATTGCGAGTTTTAAGCCCACTTGAGAGTGACAAATCACCATGTTTTCTAAGCCCACTTGAAGGTGGCAAAATCCGCATTTTAGCCTACTTGCGAGTAGCAAACCGTTTTCAAAAACAAATATGAGATGTTTTGTTCCAACTTAGACGATCCAGTCTATACTTGTATGCTGTGCGCATCACATAGTAATTCTAGGCTAATAACCGGAATAAGAGCACATAATGTTTTCAAAACTTGATATCATGTTTGGTAGTGGCCGATCTTTGATCGGGCGAGCGGGGGTGCTCATGAAATGACCTTCCCTAATCGTACCCAAGTTCCCGAGCCGAGGCAACTTTGGTGATGACGGACACGTGGCCTTAGGCACGAGTCAAGGTTTCCTAAATTCTCCCAAAATAAAATATTTAGGTGGCGACTCTGTATCTGGCAAAGCAGTCCATGTTTGGCACTTCTTTCTAAAAATCAGTTTTTCAAAACGATTTGCCAGATTTGGACTCTTTGGTGATTTATCGATCTTGCATTGCACTTTGTGAGATTAGATTCAGAACCGTGACATTGAGTCCGAACTGTAGTGAGCCCAATAAACAAAACGGGATTCCCTCCCGGGACGTTCGGGGACGTCTACAACTGCTCATTTTGTTTGCATTGAATAGGATAACATCGAACATTGGAATTTATTTTTTTAAGTTGTTTACATACATATGCTTTTCGTGCTCCTTTCGGATACGATAACCCTACAGTTCGAACCCCTGTGGTTTTGAATCTGATCTCACAAGTGTAATGTGAAATAGATAAACACAAAAGAGTCCAAATCTGACAAATCTTTTGGAAAATCGATTTTGAATAAAAAATGTCAAAAATGGTCTACTTTGCCAGATTACAGAGTCGCTACCTAAATGTTTTTGAAAAATTTAGGAAACCCGAGACTCGTGCCAAAGGCCACTTGTCCGTTATCACCAAAGTGTCTCGACTTAGGAACTTAGGTACGAGAGGGGAATGTCATGAATTGAGCACCCCACTCGCCCTATCAAAGATCGGCCTCTACTAATCATGATGTGATTTTTATTTACATTATATGCTCTTGTTCCGATTATTAGGCTAACTTACTAGGTGATGCACACAAGTATAAACTAATTTGCAAAATTTGGAATGTTTTGATTTTATGTTTGTTTGAAAATTGTTTTGAATATGTACCACTTGAAAAAGTGAGTTCATATACACATTAATCAAATCATTCTAATTCAAGTAATTAGCCTTCATCTACAGGTATTCAAACAGGTATATCACTTAAGCACTTAGCCTTATGGTATCATGCTTGACATGGCAACAATCACATGCATGCGATATGCTAAAGCAATAAGTGCTCACCTAGTATTCCAAGACAAGCCAAAAGAAGAGAGTTAGAAAAATGCATGCTCTAACTATGTAAATGACTAATGCAATACATGCAATATACAATTAATAGGCTCAGTTACTAGTTATAACATGTGAATCGACTTGATAGCATGCATTTTGAGCACGTTTTCAAATAAGTAATATATAACAATGTGAGTTAGAATGATATGCCGAGCCTAATGCATGCAAGACAAATGAATGCTTTATACATGGAAAATGCTAAACGAAATATGATGCTCTACACTATCCATCATAAGCGGGTAAATAAAAAGGAGAAATACGTGGGGTTGGAAGACATACACCTTATTACATATTGGCCCTCGCACAAGAGGGTCCGAATGAATGGACTAGCTAATTTAAGCTACTTAACTAGCTATTAAAAACTAGATAGAATAAATTAACTACACTAACTAATTATAACAAATTGGCCGTCGCACAAGAGGGTCCGAATAAATGAATTAGCTAAACTATTTAACTAATAAAATAATTACAACACGAAATTAACTAGCTACTTTAACTAATTAATTACAACACAATTATAATAATACAAAGAACTAACTAAGTAGTTACACTATGGAATTAATTAAGCTAAGTAATTAAGTACTCTAACTAATCAGCCCGAGAAGTAAGAAATACTCATGCATGAAGGCGGTTTCCACTCGAAAATGCCTCTGTTTTCTTGTCAAAAGGGTTCTGTTTTGAAGTTAGAAAATTGCACTGTTTTGCCTCAGCCTCTGCTCTGTTCTACAAGAAAAAGGGACACTACCTGGTTGAAAAAGGTAGCCGGCCGGCCACTAGTTTGGGGTACTGCCTTTTTGCAACAAATAACAAACAGAGCACAAACAGAGCATTTCCAGGAGATGTTTGTCCACCCTGCCTCTCCTTGTCATTAAACAACTCAAAGGAGGGGTAGGCTTGATTCGCAAACCATCAATCGATGCAAATTCATTGCATGATGACCTAAGAATTAAGGGATACAATCTCAATAAATGAAACTAAAGACAAACAAGAACCTCTCCCTATCATGTAATTGATCAAGGGAAGTGATTGACTTTGAATCTCGAATCATTTTCATCACTAGTTAGTACGAAATGCTTCAAGATTCAACGGGTTCAGATAACGTCCGATTGAACCCAAACTATTTTATTATCTCGCTTCATTTTATTCTAATGTTATTACCTCTTTTAATTACCTTTCCATTTCTTAAGCCTTTTAGTCCAATAGTGAAGATTAAGTCCACTAATGGAAATAACTCTTTGTCAAACAAAGAGTTGTTTTGGGCATGAGAGAGATGTCAGGCCGTTGGTAATGAACCGCCGAAGAGATTAAACCATTAAGCACAACAATCTCTATCTCAAGCTTAAACAAACAATCGGTTTGAAACGACTCTCAAAACAAAGAAGAAGCCAAGAAATGAGAGAAGTATAGAGATGATCAAAGATGAACACAAGTATGGAAAACTTGAAATAAATACTATCAACTCAAATAGGTTGGTGTCTAATGCCTAAAACACCAAACCTGTGAGGACCGTTACACTACAAGTATGCAATACAAAGCATAAATGACATGAACAACTTAAAACAGTCATAAAATAGGCTAAAACAACATAGAAATTAAGGTAAAAACATCTACAAAAGCAAGCTAAAATAATGGAGTGATTAAGCAAGTAAGCAAACCAAAGGAGGGGAGGCTAACCCCACCATTTTTGGGACTTCAAAATCACATTTTAGTCTTTGAAAAATCTCTAAAAATCAGTGGTAAAAAGCTTAAAAAAAGATAATGAAAATGTGGGAAACATAAGGGTAAAAGCCTAGAAGACAAGGTTCAAAGAAGAGTGGTTAACCCCTCTACCTTTAATGGCCATAAACCACAATTTTCAGCCCACAAATGCAAGTAATAAAAACAGCCCAAAAATTGTAAGAAAATATAGGAAATAAATGGTACAAAAGAGCTAGGACGTATACCTTTTGAAGATGAGTGATCCTTTGAATTACAAACCACCAAGTTCACACCTTCAAGAGCTAAAATACAAGCTCAAACACCTCAGCAAAGAACCCTCAAAGTTTGGTTTAGAGTGTCTAGCCAAAGGGTATAGAAGTTGCAAGGGAGAGAGAGAAATGTATAGAGAAATGTTTTTCAAGACTTTGCTGCACAAAATTTTCTAACCCTAAATTATGAGATGGAGTCATCTATATATAGAAATATATAAGACTATCTTAGAAATATCCATACAGACACAGCTAGTGCAGTGCATGCATCTGTGGAGACAGCTGGCACAGTTAGCAAAAAGATCTGTGTTTTTACACAAGTGGCCGACTGGCCACTAAAAGGGGGCGGCCGTACACCATTTGTGGCCAGTGGGCCACTAGTGGGTCTACAGGTCTCTAGATGGTCAGGCTTGAAAAACTACTGTTTTCGTCCAAAAACAAGGCACAAGTTTTCTAAGGCTCAAAACTGAGGTTTGTTATTGAGGAAATCGAGCATTTGGACAAGCTTGTAAATTCATCATTGGGTAATCAATCGGTGGCACCCAAGTCTCAAGGGTGGTCAAAAATGGGATGTCTATAGTTGCTCCTTTTTAACAAAGCTCGAAGTCATGAAATGAAGTGAGTGAATGTCAAAGCCCAGAGACGACCCATTTTGATAAGGCCGTAAGACTTGGGCAAACAATCAAGACATAAATTAAATTGGTTGAGCTTGAAAGCTACCTACGTATCACTTTTCAAGGAATCAAACCAACGTAATTCAGGGAAAAAATGCAAATGATATGCACAAAGAATATACTTTGAAAGCTGGACTCACTCACTTCGTGAAGACAATTTTTTGAAACTTCGTGATCATGGAAGATGATGCAATAAGCAATAACAAGATAATTGCAAATAAGCCCAATGACGTTTCACGCGGAAAGAAATAAAAACACACTTTAACCACGCCGAAAACGTGAGAAGATGAGAAAAACTGCTCAGGGTCGTGCCTTCGTACACCCCGAGATGATATAATAAATGCAAAAAGTATGAGATTGTGCGATAGATGCACAAGGCAGTAAGAGTGTGCGATAGATGCACACTGCAGATTGATTGTGCGATAGATACATGAAGTGAATGAGTGAGATAGATGCACACAGTGATGAAAGTGTACGATAGATGCACAATGTAACAAAAGTGTGTGATAGATGTACAATGTGAGAGCGTGTGATAGATGCACAAAGTGAGAGGGGTGCAATAGATGTATAAAGTGAACACGTGCGATAGATGCACAAAGTGAGAGAGCGTGCGATAGATGCACAAAGTGAGAGATCGTGTGATAGATGCACAAAGTGAGCGAGTGCGATAGATGCACAAGGCGAACAAGTGTGATAAATGCACAAAGCGAATGAGTGCGATAGATGCACAAGGTGACGAGATTGAAAATCACTACAATGACAATGCATGTTCTATGCAAGATAATAAACTACTGACACATGATGTTAATTGAAAGCATGTTCTATGCGAGAATCGAAAGCATGTTCTATGCGAGAATTGAAAGCATGTTCTATGCAAGATAATTGATAATTAAAAGCATGTTCTACGCAAGATAATTGAAAGCATGTTCTATGCAAGATAATTGAAAGCATGTTCTATGCAAGAGAAGATATCATATATGTAAATTGACAAAACGTACAAAAATGACGTTCGATGACAACCTTCGACTTACCCCCCGGAGTCTTTGCCAAATGCTCAAAAGGATACAACTTGTTTATATTTGAAATTGAGTACGTTCGCGTGTCGGAGTACGGCGGGCATTGGAATGGCACAACCAGAACATAGTTTTGAGCTCCTCGGAAATCAAATCCAATTCAAATACCTCTCGAAGGCTCTTTACAAAGCTCAAAAAGGATACACCTTGCTCATACTTGAGATCGGGACACATTCATGCATCGAAGACACTACAGGAAGTGGGACGGCACAACCAGAACACAATTTCGAGACCCTCGGAAATCAAATCCAATTCAAATACCTCAATCCTTCTTTCCAGACCCAAAATAAGACCTCTCATACACTCTTAGGGCAAAAGGGGGACAAAACCAGCACTGGGCCACAAAAAAGGTCGGCTGGCCACTAATATTGTACGGTCGGCCACAAATGGTGTACGGTCGGCCACTAATGCAAAATCGGGGCCAATTTGGTCCTTTTGACACAGGTCTCTTTAAATACATCACCAAACCTCATTTCCTCATACCTACACCTCCAAAATCATCCCGTCTCTCTCTAGGTGCTTCCTCTCTCTAAATTTATGCTTTACATGCGTTTTCCAATGTCCCACGCAAACTTTATTTATAAACCCTCTTTGACCCTCTTCACTTTGAATCGATCAGATTTTGTTTTTGTTGATTTTTTCGGGTTGTCAACATTTTGGGTTTGTTTCCCTCGAGTTTTTCTTGGATTTTGTGAACTTTCTCGGGTTTTGACTTTTTCTCCCATTTTCTCTCTCTTAAGGTTGACTTTTTCCACATTTTCCCTATTTTCTTCATTTTTTTTTTCATTTTTCACCCACTTTTCACCCACTTTCCAGATGGCAGACGATGTCCCACATGATGGTGCCCCTTCCGAGGTATTTATGCTTCCACCTACTGTCTAGATTGAGGAGCCTATAGCTGATGAGGTTGGCGATGCAATGGAGGACATTGCTGCTAACCTCAAGGCGAAGGCAGAGAGGTTTTCGCCCTAGGACCTGAGCCTAAGTTACCACCATTGAACGTGAGGCCCTTTGATCCGGCCACTTACCACCCCCGTACGCACACGATGGCGCCTGGAGGTATGATGTGCTTTGATGATTTCGTTGATGGCGTACTGGAGGATATTTTGCTGAGGGAGTTAGACTCCTATCTTTTCCATGGTGTTACTGAGGTACAACCTTTATTTTTATACTTTACTGCCTTTTATCTGACTGTCTTACACTGCCTTTTATCTGACTCTTCTTTTATCACTGTCTTTCATCTGACTCTTCTTTTATCACTATCTTTCATCTAATTCACTATTTCTTTGCCACAAGAGGACTCTTACTCCTGTAGGGGTTATGGGGCAATGATGTCCAGGGATTGGTATCACGAGCTCCCCCCCTCGGGGTTCGCGACCTTGTTGATGAGGCAGGCTTTGGCTTACTATGCACGAGGCTCATGGGCTACATGGCTAGCCAAGCCCTACTGGGAGCATTAGTGGAGAGGTGGTGGGATACCACCAACTCCTTCTGCTTCTCTTCCGCTGGGAAGATGATGATGACCCCCCATGACTTTTCGATGATCACAGGTTTAGGAGCAGGGGGTGACTCGATCCCTTTCGACATGGACATGGGCTAGTGGGAGGCAGCCTAGATTTACTTTCTTGGAGCGAGCCTGCCCCTATATAAGCCAGCTATGGTGAGATATAGTTGGTTCCTCGAGCACTTCCGTAGGAGTCAGCCTGAGACTTAGGGAGAGGTAGAGCAGTACACCTGGGGCTTTTTGATGTACCTTCTCGGTACCACCTTATTCGCGAACAGGTGGAACATCGGAGGTTTGTACTTGTTCAGTGCCCTTGTGACCCTGTCCCAGGTTTGGTTTTATGACTGGGGTGAAGCTGGCCTTGCCACACTCTACAGCTACATGAGCTCAAGTTCCCGTATGAAGGGAGATAAGGTCGGAGGTTACTGGAGAGCCTGGGAGGTATGCACTGCACTTTTGTTTCTGTTTACTTCTTATGCTTTCTGCTTTGCATTTTCTGCCTTATATTTGTTTATGCATTGTGCTTTCTGCCTTGCACTTTCTGTTTAATATCTGTTCACACACTGTGCCTTCTGCTTTGCACTTTCTATTTAATAGCTATTCACACACTGTTGATGTACACTGCTGATCTTTTCTTGTAGCTATTGGTTTACGCCTGTTTTTTGGCCCTTGCTCCAGGGCTGATGGATGAGATTGCTCTGGCCGTGCCATACTCCTGGCGGTATGATGACAGGTGCCGCCGCCGGAGCCGTGAGGACATGACGTTTGCCTTTTATCGGCGCTACTTCGACACAATGGTCGCTCGCGAGGTAATCTGAAACTCATAGTCATTTCTGCTTTATTTCCATTGTTGTTGTTCTGATCCATATTCTAAAAACTGACAGTAACTAACAACTTGTACCGTCTCTACTTATAGATCACGTGGTAGCCATGGGCGACGATGCCAGCCGGAGTTAGAGACCAATATGCTGGGGCTTGGGCTACCTCTTGATACTGGATTTTGCTGGAGGGCCCATTCTGTCGGGCCTGGTTCTTGGGAGAGCAGTTTGTATGCCAGACACTGGGCTTGCCTGCCTTGGTTGTTCTCATGCCGCCCCCAGCATCTATGAGGATAGCTAATAGCCTCCCAGCCGAGGCCATTATTCAGTATATGGTGGGGCTGGACGCTGACTATTTCAGAGGGAAGGGTGACTACACAGCCTTCATCAAGACTTACCTTATGCCCCTCCTGACTAGAGTTCGCGCGGGTAACGCAACAGGTACTCCTTTGGTTGGAGAGGCTGTTCAGGAGGCCGAGGTTGGTATCAGAGTGGCCCCTTCTGTTGTATGGGCTATCAGTTGGCCGACGATTCCAACCACAATCCCTTGTGGGTAGCCGAGCGGGATAACCTATCAACTTCTGATCGAGCCATTGGAGGTGGGGCACGGAGTATGTTAGAGCCTCGAGCGCACCTTAGGTATCGACTATACTTGACATCTTGCATCTTGCATTCTCCCTTTTCAGATACTGATTATTCAATTTCACTTGCAAGCACCTATAGAGTATACGTCTTCTTCAGCTAGTTGCCTCCCTAGTTCACATGGTGTAGAGAAGGGAGATGCTGCTTGCTTTGCACGGTATCCAGGTATACTTCCCTTCCCTTAATGCATTGCATTGTTTTCCACACTATACTGACATTTCCACTGATACACGATACTCATACGGTACGACACTTACAGTGATACACTGCATACTAACATACATTATGATACTACTTCACACTGCACTGACACATTGCACCCATTTTCTATACCATACTTATACTGCATACTATATTTTACAACATATGTCCAGTGTCTAATATTCTAACATTTTCTTTTCAAGTTCCCCTTGCACCGAGGGCACCAACAACAGTGGCAGCACTAGCGACACCTCCTCTAGTTGCAAAGAGGAGAGGTAGACAGCCCTCAGCATGCGGCCGAGACAAGCGTCGAGGCCGAGGCAGAGGCAGAGGTGATCGGAGTCGGAGTAGCTCGAAGCCAGTTTTGAGTGGGGATGATACTAAGACCAGCGACTTCGAGGAGGTAGTGAGCCTATGCTTTGAGTCTGAGAGCGGAGACGATGATGCTAGCTCGGGATCAGAGAGCGAGGAGGACGCTGAGATTGGTTTTGAGTCAGGGAGCAAAGATGATGATACTGGCTCTGGCTTAGAGTCCGATTCTAATAGCGGCGCCGATAGAGATGGTGCCCCTGAGTCCCCACTGAGGAAGAGGACGAAGAGGGCCTCTCGAGCTTGATGTGACTGGCGCTGATTTTTGTACTCTTTTGCTTAGTTTCTTTTATTTTGGTAGCTTAGCCCATGTATAGCTTCAGATAGGATTTTACTTTTGCTTTTGAAAACTTGTACTCTCTTTTGTAAAAACCATGATCGGGGTAAAAACCCCGTAGCTGTATAAAGAGATTTATTTTGCATCATTAGCACCACAATTGCATAGAGTGAAAATGAAATTGAATTTCAAACTGCTTGTATTGGAATAATGTTCGTAGCCGGATATTGAGCCGACTAATGACCAAAATACAAAACACAACTCGATAAAAGAAAAACAAAGTAAAATAACTTAAACATAGCTATTTACACTTGCTCAAAACAAAAGACTCAAAACAAAACCCCAAAACACAAAGACCGGGACATAACCAAACTGTCAAACTGCCAGGCCACAAAAGTGGACGGCCGGCCACCTATGGTGATCCACCAGCTGGCTGACAATTGGCCTCCATTCATAGCCCTATCTTCTACAAAAGGTCTTCCTTTGCAAATTCTTCATCAGAACCTCAATTTAGCTGTTGTTTTCTTTGAAAATAGAGACATTCCTTGTCAAGAAACTCAAAGAGTGGATAACCACTTTGGATGGCACGAAAAAGGTAAATTTTTAAGGTTTCGACATCAACACGCTCTTTCTGTTGAGCCGTACTCCACTTTGTTTTCCATTCCTCTATGTTGTGGCTCGATGTTGAGACCCAATTACATACGTATTTCAGTTCGGAGCACAAGAAATGTGTTCGACGCTTGAAGAGTTTCAAGCATTGCTGGAATCCTGACATGACGAGGAAATCATGCCTTAACCCTGTTTTGGCTATACCCTGGCTTTGGGATGGATGTGTGGGCTTACTTCGCAAGAAGCTCGATCTTTGGCTCATGACGGAGAGCTAGATGTACCCGGTTTGATTCATCAGTTTTCTGACATCGCAGACAAAGGCGACCTTCTTTGGCGAGGCTTTCGGCAACATGCCTTCTGTTATGTATGCTCGCGCATTTTTTTCTTGTCCCTAGTTGCGGCGGAGCCAGCATTAAGCTAATTGAAGTAGCCCAATGCTTGAAAGAGGGTAAGAGTTGCATTGGTTTAGCACTGGCCAAGACCCTAATGGGTTTAGATGCTTTTCATCGACAAGAGACCACCAGGTTTGCGGGGAGTCCACTACTGCCCCAAGTATTGTTTCCCACCCTTTCTTATATATGTGATTCTGACATCACTCGGCACTCATGCTCTATTTTCTCTCAGAACCCTTTTCTTTACTTTTCTCTTAATGTACATCTCTCTATTCTTTAATCTCTTTTTTTTTTTATCCCTTCCAAGGTATGGCTCATGGATAAGCTGAAAGTGATGGACCCTTGCCCCGAATATTCAGCCTGAGCTTACTTCTTCCACCAGTGACTAGTGGACTTTCCCAATAAGGGATGGTGGTGCAACTGGATGTGCAGCAGATCTACAACTGACATAGTTTGGCGCTGTCCTTGGTTTAACTTGACTGAGATGAGCTACGGCATGTCCCAACAGCCGAGTATTCAGTTGATTGGCCTTACGCACTGCGTGTTCTACTTCCCCTTCCGGTTTCAATGCTAGTTTGGACATGATCAGACCCATCCAGATAAGCGGGTAAAATACTTGGCTTCATTCCTACTTTATGGTTCACACTTGACTCGATACCTCACTGCCTGGATGATGAGAGAGCTTCTAGCCCCTGCCCTTAGTTTCAGTTACGCCATTTTTGGTGAGTTCTTGGCTTGGCTTGAGGATGAGGCACAGGTTGGGCCAACTTTGGCTGCAGAGGCTTCCACGAGTACAAGCAGAGGACATAGGAACACTTGACTCATCTATGCCCTTAGTTTATTGCTTTGACTTTTCTTTTCAAGTTTTATGATGTAAAAGCAACTTTGATTCAACTTAGAGAGTTGAGGAATGTACCCGTGTTGAAATCAATGGAATTAAAGTTGTGAGCACTAAAATTTTTCCTTTTGGTCCCAAAATGGTCTAAGTTGTAAAAAGGTAGAATTTTGAACAAAATCAACTTTTATTAAAACTTTTCAAAGCCATTTTCGAAATTGATCACTACCTGACACGCACGGAGTTAGTCCTTAAGATGTACAACCCCAAATCAAAAGATCATAACTGCACGTAACTGCATTTATCATCATTGCTCTATCTTGCAACTGACTCTTCTACCAAAGTAGAGGTAACACAATCGAAATAAATAATAATGGACAAAAATGACCTGATCAAACAGATAGACAAGACAGTTGAACTGGAGATGGTTACAGCCGAACTTCAGGATGAAGTTGCTTACGTATCCCAAAAATGGGAATCAGGCCTTATGTAGTTCGGTTTTGTTTCACTCGAGTATTAACTCTCTCATTTTATGCTCTAACTTTTGCCAAAGTCGCCCCTTTAGGGTTTTCAACCTTGCAAGTTCAGTTTTTATTTATTTCTAATTTTTCATGCTCTAATTTTTGCCTAGGTCGCCCTTCCGGGTTTTCGACCTAGCGAGCTTCTCAAGGGTAATATTTCTTCAACTTGTCCATATTGATCGGTTGTGAAAACTCCAAGCCATCTAGGTCCATGAGAATAATTGCCCCTCCTGACTAGATAGATTTGATGATATAAGGACCAGTCCAATTGGGTCTGAACTTGCCTGTAGGGTCATGAATGAGAGCTCAGTTGTCTTTGAGCACCATGTCTCCTTCTTTGAGATTTTTGGACTTGACCTTCTTGTTAAAAGCCCTTGCAATTCTGCATTGGTAGCCCTGGACATGATGCAATTCCCTTAGTCTTCTCTCGTCAAACAACATTAACTTCTCAAATATACTCTGCCGCCAGTCTGCATCCGCTATCTGATACTTGGCCATAACTTGCAGCGACAACACTTCAATTTCAATTGGCAGAACAACCTTCATTCCATAGACGAGAGAATAGGGGGTTGCCACTGTAGATGTTCAGATTGAGGTTCTATAGCCCCTAAGCGCGAATGGCAGTTTATCTGGCCAGTCCCTGTATGTTTCCACAATCTTCTGCAAGAGGTTCTTGATATTCTTATTAGCAGCCTCAACAGCTCCATTAGTCTGTGGTCTATATATTGATGACTTATGAAAAGCCACGTTATATTTCTCAAGAAGATCCACCACCTCTTTTTTGAAGTGTGAGCCATTATCTAAGATGATTTCATTCGGAACCCCATATCAGCAGATAATTTTGTTTCTAATAAACTTGGCTACATGCGACACTTTCAACACCGCATAAGACAGAGCTTCCACCCACTTTGTGAAGTAGTCAATTGCCACCAAGATAAACTCGTGCCCATTTGACCCTTTGGCGAGACAACAACGATAACGTCGATTCCCCAGACTGAGAAAGGCCATGGCGACATCATATTGTAGAGCTTAGACAACGGTATGTTTAAGCGATTGGCATGGATCTAACATTTGTGGCATCGCCTTCAGAATCAATGCAATCCTCCTCCATGGTTGACCAGTAATAACCTTGTCTGAGAATCTTCTGAGCTAGTATCACACTGTTCATGTGTGCTCCACACTTTTCCCCGTGGATGGCCTTCATAAGGTGCTTTGATTCATCCTTTTCAACACACAGCTTGTGTATTCCCAGATGGCCTCTTTTGTAGAGCTTGCCCCCCACAGATGATATATTAGATGGCCAGACGCAGTATGCCCCGTTTGTCTTTGTCATTTGCCCCTAGTGGATATGCCTAATTTTCTAGAAAGTTCCAAATATCGTAATACTAAGGGTTGTCTTGAACATTATCTATTGCGGCAATAGTCTCATAGGCCAGCGTGTATTTCTATTCGATAATTATTGAACGCATCTTCACTCTCAACGGGATGTCTACCATAGAAGGTAGAGTTTCCAGTACATCAGCGAACCGATTATTCTCTCTAAGTAGATGCGTAAATGTTAGTTTTTCAAACCTTGGAATCAACATATCCAGGGCCTGATGATAAACCTTCATCTTCTGCTCTTTGACTTTCCAGTCTCCATTTGCTTGAGAAACAACCAAGTTTGAGTCCCCAATGACATCCAACCTTATTGTCCCTAGTTCTAGAGCAGCTTCCAAACTAGCAATACACACTTCTTATTCTGCTTCGTTGTTGGACACTTTGAATCGGAGTTTGAAGGCTAAGGGTATATGGGAATCATCGGGTGCTATCAGCAACACACCTATCCCATAACCGCATCGATTAGATGCTCCATCAAAGTACATCGTCTAAGTTTCCTTTTCTACTTGTAGAATGTCTTCATCTAGGAACAAGTATTCCATTGCCTCATCTCCTTCTACCGGGTGGTCTTCCAGGAATTCTGTTATAGCTCTTCCTTTAACTAACTTGAGCATGACATACTTGAGATAAAATTCGGAGAGAAGAAGCAGCCAATGGGCTAGCCTACCTGAAAGTGTTGGTTTCTCAAAAAGATATTTGACGGGATCTAATCGCGAAACCAGGATTACAGAGTGAGCTAACAAGTAGTGTCTCAACTTCTTGGTAACCCATTCCAAGGCTAAGCAAGCTTTCTCCAAGGGAGTATAGCGGGTCTCGTAGTCTAGCATCTTCTTGCTCAAGTAATAGATGGCCTTCTCTACTCTATCTTTAGATTCTTGAGTTAGCATGCACTCCATGGTCCACTCGATTATCGACAGATACAGAATCAGAGGCTTACTTGGCTCTGGTGGCGATAACACAGGCGGATTTTGGAGGTATTGCTTGACCTGCTCAAAGGCAAACTGACATCGATTGTCCCATCAAAACTTCTTTCCTTTCTTCAAGAGACCAAATAATGGTTCACAAGTCAAGGTCAATTTGGAGATAAACCGTCTTATGAATTGCACTTTATCCAGAAAGCCTCGCACCTCCTTTTTAGTCCTTGGTGGTGGCATTTCTAAGATGGCCTTGATTTTGGAAAGATCCTTTTCAATTCCCCTCAGCGTGATCAGAAATCCCAGCATTTTCTCTGCTGTTACACCAAAGGTGCATATCTGCGGATTTAACCTTAATCTGTATTCTCTAATTCGTTGAAAGAACTTTTTCAGTGCAGTGTAGTGACCTTCTCGCTTTTTGGACTTGACAATCATATCGTCTACATACACCTCAACCTCTTTGTGGATCATATAATCCAGAATGGTGGTCGCAACCCTCTGATTGGTAGCCCCAGCATTTTTTAACCCAAACAGCATGACCCGGTAGTAGTACGTACCCCATAGTGTGGTGAAAGCTATCTTTTCTCTATCTTCTGGTGCCATCAGAATCTGATTGTACCCAGAAAACCCATCCATAAAGGAAAGCAAAGCATGACCCACAACGAAGTCTACCAACTCATCAATATGCGATAGTGGAAAGTCATTCTTTGGGTTGGCTCTGTTCAAGTCCCTAAAGTTGACACAAACCCAAATTCTGCCATCCTTCTTCGAAACTGGGACGATATTAGCCAACCAGGTCGGATACTCAAACACTAACAAGAATCCTACATCAATTTGCTTGGTGACCTCTTCCTTGATTTTCAATGCCCAGTTCGGACGAATTCTACACAACTTCTGCTTGACTGGTCGGGCCTCGGGGTCTAGATCTTCGGTTATAGACTCAAAAGAAAAGTTGAATGAAGACCTAGATAGGACTTTGGTATCCGAGTTACCACCCCTAGAAATACCAGACTCAGACCTCCTGGACTAACTTGAATCTGATCCCGACTCCACAAACTCAGTAGAATCAGATTCTGGCTTATCACCTGATTTAGAACTAGAAAGAAAGCCTTCCTCCAACTGCCAAGTAAGACGTGGTGCCCTCGATACATTCAAAATTCCAGAGGTTGGGTCCACATCCGGTTCTTCCCCGATCATGGAGATAGTAAAGTTATCCCCTAAGTTCTCCGTGTCGGTCGCGGGATCTGTCAGGAGACTAGCTAATGCTGCCCCTACTTCAATCTCACTATTGTCTAAGTCATCTTCTGTGCTCTGGTTAGCTTTGATGTTTGGTTCAACCCCTTCCTCGTCACTGTCCTGTAGCTGCAGATCAAAGAAAATCTTGAACTTGGGGACGTGCTTTTCTGATGAATTTACCCAAGGCTCAGAAAGCCACAAAAAGGGAAATCCTCTCCCTGTCGAACAAAGTGGCTGTTATGCGTCCCCCGAATTGGCCTATTGACGAGCTCATAATGCTTTTCAGCTTTCTTGGCCTTGGCTCTGCCCTTCATCTCTTTCCCTTTTCTTAACCAGTCCTCTTTGGTAGGCACATTACCCAGTCCAAAGGCATGTGGGTTATGTGGCACCTCGGCTGATGTTGTAACACCTTTTTGCCCACTCTAGTCAAGCCCCATTCCTGGAACGCGCCACAGTTTGTTCATAAAGTATATGGATTGGGCACTAACGTATATGCCTTCGTCCGCGGCCAGAATTGTTTGCACTACCCGGGCTTCAGCCAGAGTAAATCCCGAGAGGAAGACATCTTCGTCGCCATGATTGATCTCTAGCAATGGCGTAGTCACCTCCGGAGGTGGATAGATGGATGAGTTTTCAAAAACAATTGTTACTCCTCCCCCATGAGGATATTTCAACATTCGATGAAGGGTGGAGGACACAACTTTCATGTGATGTAACCAAGGCCTCTCTAACAGTAGGTTAAAGGTAGCTGGTACATCCAAGACGTGAAACTAGATCTCTTGCTCTAACAGGCCAGCCTGGACTTGTACTTTCACCGTGTCCATGACCTCTCGGCTTGTGTTATCATATGCCTATATCACCTGGGCTGTAGGAATAAAGTCGGCTAGTTTAAGGCCAATTGTGTAGGTAGTACGGGACGGATAGACATTAATGGCAGAATCGGTATCTACCAACACCACCGGCACCCACTTCTCCCTACACTTCACAGAAATGTATAATGGCTTGTTGTGGGCCGAGCCTTCCGCCGATAGCTTTTTGTCAGAGAAAGTGAGCATTGGCTTGGCACCCCTTAGGAAGACTAGGCCTACAAGTTGCTCAGGCATAGTATCAATGGACAATTTAGCTTTGTCCATCGTCGACAATACCACCTGGCGGTGCACCTGTGAAGCCATGAGGAGTCCCCAGATAGAGATATCAGCTTAGATTTTCTTGAGTTGTTTCAGTACTAACTCCTATTCTAGTTGCTTCTCTTTCTATTTCTCGACCTCCTTATCCTTTCCAGACGCCTCTGCTTGATCCAGGTGTGGCGGCTTAAAATACCATCCATTGCAGGTAAGATGGTCTATCTCTTCAGCATACCATGTATTATCTGGAATGCAGTCTCCCCAATCTTCGTCGGTATGGGCCAGACACAAATCATTGTCATCCCACCACTCGCCGTCAGCTGTTGACAAGCAGTTGTTAGGCTCCACTTGAATCATTTTTACAGCATAAGTGTCCTCACAGGGTGCCACGTAATTATGGTTTTCCGACTGTCTTCATTTCTTTCTCTTTCAAATTGTCTTAGTGTAGCTTCCTGTTCAGTATCTATAGTGTTTACAACACCCACTTCTTGGGTTGGGTTTCCCGCAGATGTGCCCTCCGGCAGTTTTCTTTTCTCATCAGCCTTCCGGGCTATTGCAGCTATCTTTGCTTCATTTCCTTCTAGTTTCATCCTAGTTTTTTCATCCTTGTCTGGCTTGTCACTCAGCTATCTAATATTATTTGTTGATCCGTTTAGGTCAAACCACCCGAGCTGTACATCTCCCTGATCATGCTCATTAAAGAACTGCACGTTATCTAGGTCTTCTTCCAAATCTGCAAGGTCGTCCAATCCTTGGCTCGGGCCATTCTCTCTAACCACATTGATGCCTACTGAGATTGATAGCACCACTCCAGGTCTAATTTGACTGGTGTAGACACCCCATTTTTGACCGACCTTAAGACTCAGACGTCATCAATTGAGCACTTGGTGATGTTGCATATCGTGCTCATCCAGAGGTTTCAGAGTCTCGGCTGCGAGCCTTGTCTCCGGACTTCCGGACTCTTTCGTGCTTTGCCTCGGTTTGCGAACTAGGCTCCGTTTTCTCTGTTTTCTCTTCCTGAGGGGAGGGAGAGGTCTAGTAGATCATCTCTCAGTGGCCGTAGGCTACGTTTTGTGGTCGCAGGCCATTTTTCCCATTTCGGAGCCCGGTTCCCGGTTTTCGGAGCCGTCAAGCCGTATGCCTCGGTTCGGGACCGTCTAACCACCCCTGTTTGCCCCGGTTTTTGGCATGCATCTTATTTCCTCCCTTTCGAGGGACACTGTGGTCCGAGAGACCAACTTCGTGGTCGGACACCACTGCCGGTGCCTAACAGCCCACTTTCGGGGCCCCGAACTGCGTGTTTCAGCTTCCGAACACTTATCTTGCATTTTTGGGCCCCGGTCCGAACTTGAGATAGTCATATTTTGAGGTCATTTTCATGTTTGATTAAGGACCTTTTACTGTTTGACATCTCCATCTGTCACTTGTCTCTTTACCTCTTTTTAGGCCTGTTTTGCACGGTATTTTAGGTGTGCTTGTGGGCTGTTTTGGGCTTGGTCGTAAACTACAAAGTGTCTTATTTTGAGCCCCTCTTCAACTTTGTTGAAGGGCTCTCGGCCATTTGAGACCCGCAGCTATCACTTATACCTTTAACCACCTTTTGGCCCTTTTTGGTGCACCCTTTGCTCAAGGCTTCTTGAGGAAGCCTTGACCCCTTGTCTTGGCTTCCTCAAGAAGCCTACCAGCTGTATTAGCTTCCTCTAGAAGCCACAAACCCTTTGCACCCTTTGCCCCTTTCATTTGGCTTCTTAGAGAAGCCAAGAACCTTTGCCTTTGCCTATTTAAAGAGCCCTTCTCTCCCATTGCAAAGGGTTAGAGATTTTGAGCAAGAAAACCAGAGGATATATATGCATATCTGATATATACATATATATCTCACCTCCCTCTCTATATCTATCTCACTCAACCTCCAAACTCAATAGTTCTTGGGCCATTCCTTCATCAACCCATAGCACAACTCATACACACTCCACACCAGCAACTTGGGGGTCATTCGCAGAGGTTAGGAGCTCATTTTCTTCAATCAAAACCTGCTGGTTTGCTGGTCTTCAAGGGTAAGTCTTCATTTTCCCCTTTCTAGCCTTTTCTTGCTTCATATCTAAGCCGTAGTTGCTTGCATCTTTGGGCTCCGACCCAAGCTTCAAATAGTCTTATTTTGGGGTCCTCTTCATGTTTTATTGAGGGCCCCTTGCTGTTTGGTGATTGCATCTAGCACCTATCTCAATATCCTCTTGTATGCCATCTATTTTGCATGCTATTTTTGACTTATGTGTGATCTGATTTGGGGCCTGATGTAAACTGATATTAGGCTCATTTTGAGCCCTTCTTCAACATTGTTGAAGGGCTCAACATTGTTTGGATAATCCATGTGCTACTTGCTTTGAAATCCATGTGTTAGCCTCATTTTTGCATGGTTTGTTAGCCTTGTATGCTTATGTTTTTGTGGCTTGACATAACCTGAGAATATGCATGTTTTGTTACTGCCAATATTCTGTCTTCACATGCCATGTTCATATAATGCATGTTTGGCATAGCTATAGGCCATTTCGGGTGCCAAATTTCATGTTTCGGGACCATTCCGTGCATCGGGTGTTGTTTTATCACATTTCGGGGCTGTTTTGCATCATTTATCGCCTCTGAAATATTGCATGCTCGTATGCCATACTTCACGTTTCATTAGAGTGCCATTTCGAGCCTTAGGGCCGTGCCTCGGTTTGCGTGCACGCATGCACGCATTTCAAGGCATCTCATTTTCATCTTGGCCGCTGTTTTAGGCCTATTTAGAGCTGCCCAATTCATGTGTAAGTCCATCTTTTCATTAGTTTGCATTGCCTCATGTTTGCTTGTATGCTTGCATAAGTGCCATGCCATGTTGCATCCTTAGCTTGCATGCCTAGGATTGCATTGCATTAGCATGCATGCTCTACCTCTTGACCAAGTCATGATGGAGGTAGAAGCCCCTTGATTTGATTGTATGCATTGCATTTCATCCCATTGAAAGTGCACAACTTGGCTCTTGGGCCATCACGCATCGAAATGCGCGATTGGTGGTCCGAGAACCAAGGACTATACTCCCTTGAGTCACAAATATGATAAGGAGTATGGTTGGTGCAAACATTTGTCCCAAAATTCCATATCATGCACTGCTGCTGTCTGTTGCTGTCAAAACTGTCTCCTGCAGGAATTTATTGCCGACCGGCAATACTTAGTGCCGACCGGCAAACTTTTTGTGCCGATAATTTCCATCGCAGCCGGTGGTCAAACCCTGCAGCCGGTGGCCAAACCCTTCAGCCGGTGGTGATCTTCAGGGTATGTAGAAGGTGTCCTAGAACTTTGGCAGTTTTCAGAAAGGCAGGACAGTGCAAAACAGAGGCAACAGTGGCATGGTGCGGGCTTTCCGGGCAAGTCGGATCGAGCATGCATCGTTCGCGCATTCCGAGGCGGGGCTGCGGCCTTTTCCTTTTTGCATTTAATTTAAATAAGATTAGAGGCTCTGTAATAATTATTCATTTGTTTATTCTTTGGACTGTATTATTATTTTGGTCCCTCCGAGCGGGGGCGTATCTGTAATAAGCATGTGTGAGTGGGTGCATGTCTCCCAACCCCCACTTCTTTCTACCCTTTTATTTACCTGCTTATGATGGTAGATTAGGGCATATTTAATTTAGCATACCTTATGCAAACGCATGCGTGCATCCATGCATTTGTTTACATGCACCGGGCTCGGTACATCATACAAACTGCATTGTATTTCAATTTCCAAATTGAATACGTGTTACTTGTAGCACTTCATATGCCATGATTAGGATAGCCGAGCCTGCCTAGACTACATCTTTGCATGTGTTGCATTAGACATTTCAGTATGCTTAGGTCCATACATGGATTTCTAATGAGCTTCTGTTTTGGCTTGGAGTACTAGGTGAGCTTTTATGCTTTAGCATATCACATGTGTGTGATTGTTGCCATGATAGCATGATTACCATGAGGCTAGCTGCTTATGTGATATAACTGCTTAAATGCCTGTGGATGGAGGTTGAATTACCTAAATTGGGACAATGCATTAAAAACTGTGAGTTTTAAAGCCCACTAGATAGTGGCAAAACTGTCTTTTCTAAAAGCCCACTTGAGGGTGGCAAAATCTGCATTTTAGCCTACTTACGAGTAGCAAACCATTTTCAAAACAAACATGTAATGTTTTGTTCCAATTTAGGCGATTTGGTCTATACTTGTTTGCTGTGCGCATAACATAGTAATTCTAGGCTAATAATCGGAATAAGAACATGTAATGTTTTCAAAATCGGATATCACGGTTAGTAGAGGCCGGTCTTCGGACCGGGCGAGAGGGGGTGCTCATAGCTGACCTTCCCCGATCGTACCCAAGCTCCCGAGCCAAGATCACTTTGGTGATGACGGACACGTGGCCTTCGGCACCGAGTCAGAGTTTCCTAAATTTCCCCATTTTAAAATATTTAGGTGGCGACTCTGTAATCTGGCAAAGCAGTCCATGTTTGGCACTTCTTTTCAAAAATCAGTTTTTCTTCAAAACGATTTGCCAGAGTTGGACTCTTTGGTTCAAGATTAAGAACCGTGACATTTGAGTCCTTTGAACTGTAGTGACCCAATATCGAACCAGAACGGGGGGGAGTCGCACCCTCCCCGGGATGCGTTCGGGGACGTCTACAACTGGTTGGTGCAATATAGCAACTTGGATCATATGCCCTTTCAAACAAGTCCCCAGGACACTCTGACGATAGGCCAATATCTCATTCCGAGGCCAGACTCTCCTTTACCACGGGTATTGTCACCACATTGTGAGGCTCAGGTTGTGGCTTAAATATGCCCATCATGCACAAATCTGTGCGCTCAGGAATGAACAACATTGGTTTTGGTAGGTGGGAGGGGGTAATATATACGTTGGGGTCATAAGAGACGGCCAGTGTATGGATAAGGTTAAGGTTTCGGGGTGGGGGGACTTGATTATGAGTTGGGAGTGGATTTGTGGTAACATTTAGTTTCTGAGGTGGAGCGATCACCTTGTTGTCATTTGTGGTAACATTTAGTTTCTGAGGTGGAGCGATCACCTTGTTGTCAATAAGATCCTAAATCTCATGATGTAATCGGAAGCATTGGTCGGTGTCATGACTATGCTGTTGGTGAAAAGCACAGTACTTTGTAGGGTTATGCTTGGGTGGAAGAGGATCAGGAAATGGATGAGGTTTTAAGGGTTTTAGGTGCCCTTTCTTGACTAGCACTTGCATGGCTTTGCATAAGGTCAGGTATAGTTGGTTAAAAGTCCTACCCTGAGGTCGGGTAGGGTTAGATGAGGTTTGTAGGCCTATATTGGCAAAGGGGTCTGCAGTTTTTGTAATGGTGACAACATTTACATCCGATGGCCTCGCAGCTGTGCTACCACTGGCAGCATTGGAACTGCGAACAAACAGCCTTTTTACCGGCTCTTTCTCATCTGTAATAAGCCCCTACTTTATGGCATCTTCAATTTGCACTCCCATTTCATGAAGTTCTATAAACATAAATAACAGGAGCATAATCATTTTCTGCAACAGCTTGCCATGCAGATTCCGGATGACCATTCTGATCTGGTCCTTCTCGGAAGGCCTCGTGGTCATCATCGAGACTTTAGCTCTTCATCTTGTCACAATTTCAGAGAAACCCTCCTTCGGCTCTTGACGTGTTACCTCGAGATCACAAGTTCTGACCTCAATTTGCGTATTGTAAGAGTACTGAGCAATGAAGGCTTCGGCCATCTCCTCCTAATTCTGTTTGACAGAATCTTCCAACTTAGCATACCAAATGGCCGCTATACCCGACATGGTGCGACCAAAGAGAGACAACTTCTGTAATCTAGTTAAGCCCATTGGCCTCAAGATATCTAAAAACAGTTGCAAGTGAACCATTGGATCCCCAAAATTGTCAAAACGATCAATGTGCGGCATCTTAAACCGATCCGGCAATATAACCGTAGAATCAATGTATCCATCTTCTATGTCTGGGATGGAGTTAATCCCTTGTGCGCTTTTGAATAGTTTCGACAATTTAGTGACTTTAAGCGCCGTTAAATCAACCTCAAACTCGAATGGTGCCTCGGTCTAATAAATCGGGGCTCTGGAGGCTTGTGTCGGGATAGGTTCTGCTGGATTGCCTTGGTTTTCTTAAACATTAGTAGTATTAGCAGTGGCTCCGGGTGCTGAGATAGCCGTGGTGGGTACATGAGATATAGAGGCCACGGCCGGTTGCGGTGGCTGTTGTTGTAGCTGGAGCTTGGTTATGACCTCGACCTGACGGGTTGTGACCTCGACCTGACGGGCCACATCATGCTGTAGGGTCTCAACTGTTTGTTGCAAGTGGAGTAGCAGTTCCTCCATATTGGCTGGGGGATACTGTGCCATTGTAATGGGTGACTGGTTTTGAATCGGACTGGAAGTGGATGATTGCTCTTGAATCGGACTGAACACAGGTGAGTTGAGAGGTGATTGTTATAAGAATTGGATTGGCGAACTTTGTATGGTTCTCCTCCGTCTTGTAACCAGTGAGGGTGAGGTAAACATGGGTTGTCCCCGAACAAGATCCCTGGCCATGCAAAGTCTTCCGACTCGGGTCCAAAGTACTTGGGAGATATCTGAACTTTCTGAAGCTATGGTTTAAACTACCTAGCAAAAAGAAATAAAGCAAAAGAGCAGTAATCAGAAACTGCACAGCACCTCAGCTAGGAGTTTTATCAACACAAACATGATCAAAGCTGTAGGATTGTACTCCACATTGAATTCTGTCCCAAAACAGATACCAACCTTGCAACTGATATGCACATTCCTATATAGTTTTACTGTAAAGCACATACCAGTTAAGAGAGAGCTAAGACACCCTTATGAGGGGTAGGGTTACCCTGTCCTAATTTTGTCATGAACTAGGGTTCACTATTTCAATCAAGTGGTTTCACGCAATCTTGCACTCGGGTGAGCGTCCTGTCCTAGTTTGGAATAGTCTTTATGGTTTTTCTACATGCAGTAGGTCGAATGGTCAAAATAGGGGTACCTCAGCAAGACTACCTAATATACCTCTCACACCTAACACCGAGAAGTGAAAGGAGGATCAAACAGTATAGCGATAGTCCAGATCCAAAGGTTGTGTTCCCAACATGGTAGAGCCAATGACCGGTTAGCCTTTTGGCAAGCTTTTGGGCAAGCCTCTGGCAAACCGTCAGGGAATAACAGATGGAAAAACAGTGACTTAAGCGCACCAATGCAAATGCAATGCAAAGAACATATAAGTGTAGATAAAATTTCATATTATGAATTTCAAGTCAAGTTCTTTAATTTCCCCAGCGGAGTCGCCAGAAACTGTAGCTATGCTTTTCGTGCTTCTTTCGGATACGATAGCCCTACAGTTCAGACCCCCGTGGTTCTGAATCTGATCTCATAAGTACAATGTGAAATAAATAAACACAAAAGAGTCCAAATCTGACAAATCTTTTGAAAAATCGATTTTGAATCAAAAATGCCAAAAATGGATTACTTTACAAGATTACAGAGTCGCCACCTAAATGTTTTTAGAAAATTTAGGAAATCCGAGACTTGTGTCAAAGGCCACTTATCGGTCATCACTAAAGTGTCTCGACTCGGGAACTTAGGTATGAGAGGGGAATGTCATGAATTGGTCACCCCACTCGCCCGATCAAAGATCGGCCTCTACTAATCATGATGTGATTTTTATTTACATTATATGCTCTTGTTTTGATTATTAGGCTAACTTACTAGGTGATTGTAGACGTCCCCGAACGTCTTGGGAAAATCCCGTTTTGTTCATTGGGCTCACTACAGTTCAGACTTGATGTCACGGTTCTGAATCTAATCTCGCAAAGTGCGATGCAAGATCGATAAATCACCAAAGAGTCCGAATTCGGCAAATCGTTTTGAAAAACTGATTTTAGAAAGAAGTGCCAAACATGGGCTGCTTTGCCAGATACAGAGTTGCCACCTAAATATTTTATTTTGGAGGAATTTAGGAAACCCTGACTCGTGCCTAAGGCCACATGTCCGTCATCACCAAAGTTGCCTCGGCTTGGAAACTTGGGTACGATTGGGGAAGGTCATTTCATGAGCACCCCCGCTCGCCCGATCAAAGATTGGCCACTACTAAGCATGATATCTTGTTTTTGAAAACACATGCGTTCTTATTCCGGTTATTAACCTAGAATTACTATGTGATGCGCACAGCATACAAGTATAGACTAGATTACTTAAGTTGGAACAAAGCATCGCATATCCGTTTGTTTTGAAAATGGATTGAAGTTTGCTACTCGCAAGTAGACTAAAACACGGGTTTCGACGAATTATTCCAATTCAAGCAACCCAACCTTCACCCACAGGCATTCAGGCAGTTATATCACATAAGCACATAGCCTCATGGTAAGCATGCTATCATGGCAGTCACTTACACGCATGCAAGGATGCTAAAACATAAACACTTACCAAGTACTCCGAGCCAAAGAAAGAAGCTAATTAGAAAACATGCATGAATCCTAACTATGCTGAGATGCCTAATGCAACACATGCAAGAATGCAACTAAGATAGGTTTGGCTATTCTAAGATGGCATGTGAGATGCTACAGGTAACATGTATTCAACTTGGAATTGAAATACGATGGAGTTAGTATGATGCGTCGAGCCCGGTGCATGCAAAACAGATGAATGGATGCAAACATACGAGCATAAGGATGCTAATTGAAACGTGCCCTAAAGCTAACCATCATAAGCTGGTAAATAAAAGGGAGAAAGACGTGGGGTTGGAAGACATACATCACACACACGCACACTTATTACAACATTGCCTTCTCTCGGAGGGTCCGAATAAATAATACAGAATCAAATTAACTAATTATTACACAACACTAGCTAATTAACAAAATAACTAAACTAGCATGCAAACTATGTAAAATGGGCCGCCTCAGCTTTGCTTTGAATGATAAAGGATGCGTGCATGCTCGAGTCGCCTTGTGCAGAAATCCATTGCGATGCCCCGGCTCGCCTTTGTTTGCAATTGATTTCAGAAACTTGCAGAAAGCTCCAAGGAGATGAAACTCTACCTTGGGAATCTAAGGGGAGGCAGCCGACCAGCTATAGGCATTGGAGACCACCTACCGACCACCCTTGGTGGTGAAAACCAGAAAAGGTGGTCGGCTTGCCAGAAAACCTGGTCGGCCGACCAGTTTCTTCTCCTGGTTTCTGCATTTTCTGCAACAAAGGCAAGAGAGAGAGAAAGCAAGGCATTTGCAACACATGTGTGCACGACCACTCTCCCCATCATTGCATAAGCTCTAGGGAGTGTAGTCCTTGATCCTCAGGCTACCAATCACGCATCTTGATGCATGATGGCCGAAGAGTCGGATTGCACGACTCAATGTGAAATGAATGCACATATAAATGCATAAATGCTTAAACTCCATCATGTGATAGTCAAGAGTGTCGGCGACTGAGAATTGAGGCACATTTCATCACTTGGAGTATGAAACGTCCCTCGTTTCCCATGTTTGGACTAACTCCTATTCCAAACGCAATGCAACAAGTAGAATGGCATGCACAATGCGACCTCAAGCATGCAATCCTAAGGCGATGCAACCAAGTCATGCAAACATGCAAACTAGCATATGCAATGCTACGAACTAACAATGGCATACTTAATGCACGTGGATTATATGGCATGCATACATAATGCACTAACATACGCAATGTTATGAACGAGGCATACCCAATGCAATGATCGAACATGCGATAACATGGACTATATGGCATACACAATGCAAGATGGACTTAAACCAAGATGGATAGACCTCAGCCGCACCCAAATCAGTGGCCAATGGATGATGAAATCAAAGCAATAAGACACACATAAGCATGCACAATGCAAAGGCTCCAAGCCAAGGGCACAAGATACAACTCTCCAAGAGTATGGCAATGATGAAATATGGGACACAATGGCATATATTTTAGCTCTGGAATGGCATGCAAAATGGTCCCGAATCATGCAAACAACTCACCCGATGCGTGTTGGATGGCACAATTACCGAAATTAGTGACGTACATTGCACTAGAGGTATGCAAAGCGATGCCCAAATGACCAAACCAACCCCAAACAATCCCTATGCAGACCCAAAAAAGTGGCAAAATGGACTAAAATGATGGCTTGCAATGCACAAAAATGAAGCTCATGCAATAGCCCAAAAATGAGACATACAAGCACAACTCTCGAACGCATTTAAAGAGTGGAAATCATGGGAATATGACACAATTATAAGCTCTAAAATAACATGTTGAATGATGCCAAAACATGAAAACAACTCAGGTTAAGCATGCAAGAGGCTTCAAAACTTGAAACTAGGCAAGGGTATTACACTACAAGCATGCATGGCAAGCATCATTCGACCATGGGACCTCAAAATAGAGCTAAGGCAGCCCAAATCATGAATAAAGTCAGTTTAGAACATGGCCAAAATATGCTAGAATCAAGGGCCAAAACAACGTGCAATGTGAGCTAGTGAACATGGATCACACTACAAGCATATGAAGCATTCAAGAGGCCACTAAACTAGAAAAAGTTAGAGATATGACATGCCAAATAAAGCCCAAAAACCCACTGAAACATGATCAATGCATGCAAGAATGGCATGCTCCTTTGATAGGCTATGAGAGGGGTTATTCTACACATGCAAGAGACACACCCAAGGTGACAAAACCAACTCTAGAAAGAGCCTAGGCAGGCCCTAAAAGCCACTGAAAAGGGCCTGAAACAAAGCTTGGAGATGTGCAAATGAGAGCTCCTTTGTAAGGCCAAAAATGCTAGTGAACAAGACAAGGAGGGAGAGGGTCACCCCTCTCTGATTTTGGTTCTCAAAAACACATGTTAACCACTAAAAATCCACTAGATTTTAGTGGTTAAAATGCCGAGCAAAGGTCAACAGAAAGGCCTTAGGGTATGGCTCAAAACGAGGCAAAATGAAGCATGCAAGGGGGGTAGATGACCCCCAACAACAAAATGACCTTAAACAAACATCAAAAGGACCTCAAAATAAGACTTTTTTCAGTTGACAACAAAGCTCAAATATGCATGCAAATAAGGCTAAGAGATGGATCAAAATAAAGCTTAAAAGAGAAAAAAAGTGTGTTACCTTTGAAGCTCAGCAAGACAGCAACTTCTGAAGCCCAAAACCAACTCTTTGAGACCTCTCAAGACCCTCCAAGAACCTTAGAACAAAGGTGGAGGTGTGTGGCTATGAGGTGTGGTGTAATAGGTCAAGAACAAGACCCTTTTGAACCCAAAACAAAGAGATATAGAGGGAAGTGTATGCACAAGCCTTAGGCAAATTTCTCAACCTGGTATAAGGAGAGGGAGGCCTTCCTTTATCTATAAAGGAGGCCAAAGCTTCTCCAAGAAGCTAAAAACCAAGGCCAAATGTATGGAGGATCCAGTCTGTGCCTTCCAGCTGGCATAGTTGGCAACAACTCACAGAGACAAAACTGGAGGAGGCAGGCCGACCAGTTTAGGTGGTCGGCCGACCACTTCCCCTACTCGGCCGACCAGTTCACAAGGTTCACCCCCAAGAAAGGTGGTTGGCAGCCCCATTTGATGGTCTCCACATTGAATGCAAGCCAGTGGTATGGTGGGAGACTAGTAAATGTGGCTCAAAAACCAAAGAGACCAGCTTCCTGACAAGAAAACCGGCTGGCGGAGAGAAAGGTGGTCTCCAAGAGAAAAGGTGGTCTCCCACCCTTGTACCACCTTCCAAACAATGAAAACAAGGTCCATGCCAAAAATGAACCAACACCGATGCAAAACGAGGGTTCGGGGGGCAAAATGCGCGGCCGGGTGCCCCGAAAACTGGCTGTTGAGCACCAAAAGTGGCGTACGACCACAAAGGTGGTCTCCCGGACCGCAGTGTCCCTCTAGATAGAGGAAACAAGGTGTGTGCCAAAAACCATGCCAAACGGAGAATGTTAAGCGGTCCCAAACCGAGGCGCGCGGCCGACCGCTCCGATAACTGGAAACTGGTCTCCAAACGGGAACAGTGGCCTGCGACCATGAAAAGTAGCCTACGGCCACTGAGAGATGGTCTAAAAGACCTCTCCCTCCCTCTGGGAAGAGAAAGCAAGACCTGGTCCGCAAAACTGAGGTAAAGCATAAAAGGGTCCCGAGGTCCGGGGGTAAGGACCTCAGCCGAAACTTCGAAACCTCAGAACGAGCACAACATGCGCAATCACTGAGCGCTCAATCGATGACGTCTGAGTCTTAAGGTCGGTCAAAAATAGGGTGTCTACAGTGATGCACACAAGTATATACTAATTTGCAAAATTTGGAACGGTTTGATTTCATGTTTGTTTGAAAATTGTTTTGAATATTTACCACTTGAAAAAGTGAGCTCATATACACATTAATCAAATCATCCCAATTCAAGCAATTAGCCTGCATCTACAGGCATTCAAACATGTATATCACTTAAGTATTTAGCCTCATGGTATCATGCTTGACATGGCAACAATCACACGCATGCAATATACTAAAGTAATAAGTGCTCACCTAGTACTTCAAGGCAAGCCAAAAGAAAAGAGTTAAAAAAATGAATGCTCTAACTATGTAAATGACTAACGCAACACATGCAATATGCAATTAATAGGCTTGGCTGCTAGTTATGACATATGAATCAACTTGATAGCATGCATTTTAAGCACGTTTTTAAAGAAGTAATAAATAACAATGTGAGTTAGAATGATGCACCGAGCCTAATGCATGCAAGACAAATGAATGCTTTATACATGGGAAATGCTAAACGAAATATGATGCTCTACACTATCCATCATAAGTGGGTAAATAAAAAAGAGAAAGACGTAGGATTGGAAAACATACACATTATTAAGTATTGGCCCTCGCACAAGAGGATCTGAATGAATGGACTAGCTAATTTAAGCTACTTAACTAGCTATTACAAACCAAATAGAATAAATTAACTACACTAGCTAATTATAACAAATTGGCCCTCGCACAAGAAAGTCCAAATAAATGAATTAGCTAAACTACATAACTAATTAAATAATTACAACAGAAAATTAACTAGCTACTTTAACTAATTAGTTACAACACAATTATAATAATACAAAGGACTAACTAAGTAGTGAAACTATGGAATTAATTAAGCTAAGTAATTAAGTACTCTAATTAATCAGCCCCGAGAAGTAAGGAATGCTCATGCATGAAGGCAGTTTCCACCCGAAAATGCCTCTATTTTGCTACCAAAAGGGTTCTATTTTGAAGTCAGAAAATTGCACTGTTTTGCCTTAGCCTGTGCTCTGTTTTGCAGGAAAAAGGGACATTGCCTAGCTAAAAAAGGTGGCCGACCGGCCAGAAGTAATGGGCGGCCGTACAGAAAAAGTGGCAGGCCGGCCGCTAGTTTGGGGTATTGCCTTGTTGCAACAGATAACAAACAAAGCACAAACAGAGCATTTTCAGGGGATGTCTGTCCACTTTACCTCTCTTTCTCATCAAACAGCTCAAAAGAGGGGTAGGCTTGATTCCCAAGCCATCAATCGATGCAAATTCATTGCATGATAGCCTAAGAATCAAGGGATACAATCTCAATAAATAAAACTAAAGACAAACAAGAACCTCTCCTTATTATGGAATTGATCAAGGGAAGTGGTTGACTTTGAATCTCGAATCATTTTCATCACTAGTTAGTATGAAATGCTTCAAGACTCAATGGATTCAGTTAACGTCCGATTGAACCCAAACCATTTTATTATCTTGCTCCATTTTATTCCAATATTAATACCTCTTTTAATTACCTTTCCATTCCTTAAGCCTTTTCGTCCAATAATGAAGATTAAGTCCACTAATGGAAGGAAGTGTCAAACAAAGAGTGTTTTGGGCATGATAGAGATGTCATGCCGTTGGTAATGAACCTCCAAAGAGATTAAACCATTAAGCACAACAATCTCTATCTCAAGTTTAAACAAACAATCGGTTTGAAACGACTCTCAAAGCAAAGACGAAGCCAAGAAATGAGAGAAGTATAGAGATGATTAGAGATGAACACAAGTATGGAAAGCTTGAAATAAATGATATCAACTCAAATAGATTGGTGTCTAATGCCTAAAACACCAAACCTGTGAGGATCGTTACACTACAAACATGCAATACAAAGCATAAATGACATGAAAAACTTAAAATAGTCTTAAAATAGGCTAAAACAACACTGAAATTAAGGTAAAAACATCTACAAAAGCAAGATAAAATAATGGAGCGATTAAGCTAGTAAACAAACCAAAGGAGGGGAGGCTAACCCCTTTACTTTTGGGACTTCAAAACCACATTTTAGCCTCTGAAAATCAGTGGTAAAAAGCTTAAAAAAAGATAATGAAAATGTGGGAAACACAAGGGTAAAAGCCTAGAAGACAAGGTTCAAAGAGGGGTGGTCCACTCCTCTACCCTTAATGGCTTTACAACAAAAGTTTCAGCCTACAAATACAGGTAATAAAAACAGCCCAAAAACTGCAGGAAAATATAGGAAAGAAATGGTACAAAAGAGCTAGGATGTATATCTCTTGAAGATGAGTGATCCTTTAAATTACAAACCACCAATTTCACACCCTCAAGAGCTAAAATGCAGCTCAAACACCTCAGCAAAGAACCCTCAAGGTTTGGTTTAGAGAGTCTAGGCAAAGGATATAGAAGTTGCAAGGGAGAGAGAAATATTTTTCAAGACTTTGCTCCATAAATTTTTCTAACCCTAAATTATGAGAGAGTCTTATTTATATATAGATATATACAAGACTATCTCAGAAATATCCATACAGACACAGTTAGTGTAGTGCATGTATCTATGGAGACAGTTGGCACAGTTGGCAAAAAGATCTGTGTTTCTACACAAGTGGCCGGCTGACCACTAAAAGGGGCGGCCGTACACCATTTGTGGCCGACAGGCCACTAGTGGGTCTGCAGGTCTCTGGATGATCAGGCTTGAAAAACTATTGTTTTGGTCCAAAAACAAGGTGTAGACACCCCATTTTTGACCATCCTCAAGACTTGGACGTCACCGTTTGAACACTCGGTGATTATCTATGTTTGTGTTCGTTTGGAGTCCCCGGAGTTCTCGGCTATGCGCCTTGTCTCAGGATCTCCGAACTCGACCGTTTTGTGTCTGGTTTTGCACCAAACACTTGTGTTTTGCCTTGGAGGGGCAGGGAATGCCTTGTGAGGCATCCCCACACACCACCGGCAGTGGCTAGAGGCCACCGGCTGGTTTTTGTTGCCACCGGCAATATATGTTGCCGGTCGGCACTCTTTGTTGCCGGTCGGCAGTCATTTTTGTCAAAATGACATTTTTGGCCAGCCGACTACTGTTCATCTGCTTTTTCAGATATTTTAGGACAGCTGTTTGGCATTTTGTTCCCCTCCATACACGTGTATGGAGGGATGCTCTTCTTGTTAGCTTTCTTGACAAGCTTTACAAGATTGGTTGCCTATAAGAGGAGCCCTCCTCTCTTGGCATTAGGGTTAGAGATTTTAGAGAGGAAAACATTGCTAGAAACTCTGGTTCTAGGGTTAGAACTCATATACATTCTACCTCTATCTATTTCTCTCTTGAGTGTTCTAGGTGCATTTGTTCATAGTATTGCATACAAACACCTACCATTACACCTTTCCTTGGCTATTGAGGTTCTAAGGGATTATTTTCAGAGTTTTGGGGCTGGTTTAAGCTCAAGGAGGCAGCTGGTCCTCCCTTTGTGAAGGTGGTCTTCAAGGGTACGAAACTTCCCTTTTATTCCCCATTTTTGCATCCTATTTCTATCTATCTTAGAGCTGTTTTTGTGTTTGGTGTATAACATAAAAAAGTTCTATTTTTAGGCCCTCTTGATAGTTCATTAAGAGTGTTTTGTGCTTTCGGGAAGTTTGACCCCTCTTAGGCCTTGAAATGCCTCATTTTGTGCTATTTTGTGCAAGTTTCGAGACTTTGGTGTTTGGGCCTCTTCACCACTGAAATCTTGAGGGATTTCAGTGGTGGAGATGGTGCCTTGAAGTCTCTAAAAGGGGAGGGCCACCCCCTCTCCTTGTTGTCCTTGAAAGGGACCATTTTTGGCCTCTTGAGGGAGCCTATGTTAGAGTGTGTGTTGATCATGTCTAGGCTGTATTTCATGCTTATTATGCCATAATATAATCATGTTGTGTGTTGGTTTTGGTACACCATGCATGCTTAACATGCCTACCATGTAATGCCTTGTAATTGCCTTAATATGCCTTAGGTTGTTAGCCTTTGTTCGAGCATGTTTTAGGCTTAGCCTTGTGAATGTTTTGTGCTTATTTTGCCATGCTTTAGGTCTGTCCATAGTTGTTTGGATCGATTTTGGCATGCTTAGTATAACTCCTTTGCATTTGTGGCTTGTCGGGCTTGTATGCCTCAAGTATGTGAATGTGTAGCATGTGTTGATTGCATCATTTTGGTGGTTTGGAACCATCCAACATGTAATTTCAGTCCCTTTGGCATGCTCATATGCTTGCCTTAGTTGCCTCTTTGTTGCTTTGAGGGCATGTGTTGTAAGCCTTATGTTTTGACCATTATGCATGCCTTTGAATTTGAGCCACTTAGATGCCATCTAAGTAGTCCTTTGGCCTTATTTTAACATGCTAAAAATCTGTTTTTAGTTGTTTAATGCACGCCATGTTTGATTGTACTAAGTGTGCTTCAAGGCTTCATGACTTGCCTCAGGTACTTGGACCATGCTTGCATACTTATGCTTGTCTCATTTGGGTTGGTTTGGCACCACATTTTAACATGATTTTAAAGCTTTTCATTCTATGCCAATTGTCCATGTTTAGCCTCTTTCAAGTGTGTTTGAGAGTTGCTTGTTTACTGCTTAGGTTTGTGCCTCAACATGTACATGCGTGTGTGTGTGCTTAGCCTTCATTTTTGGGCACTTTGGCTACTGATTTTGGGCCTATTTGGAGTTGCCTAAGTCATGTTTAAGTCCCTCTTTTATTTGGTTTGCATGCTTGCCTTGCATGCTTGCTTGTATGTTTGTATAAGGGCCTTGCATTGTCCATATTGCATGCTAGCCAACATGTCTAGGATTGCATTGCATTGTGCATGCTTGGCCTCTTGAAGTGAGTGTGATAGAGGTTAGGCTTCCTTGTGCGATTATATGGTTTGCATGCATTTGAAATTGAAAGTGCACACTTGATTCTTTGGGCCATCATGCATGGAAATGCGTGATTGGTGGTCCGAGAACCGAGGCACATCCTCCCTTGAGTCGCAAACATGATAGGGGGCATGATTGGTGCATACATGGTTTGAATTGTGTTGCCATGCAAGTTTTGCCCTCTGCTGCTGTGAGTTGCAGGTTCTGTAGGTATTTTCTACCGACCGGCAACATTTTCTGCCGGCCGGCAGTAAATCAACAGCCGATGGATGAATTTTGTGCCGGTGACCACAATTCACTGCCGGTGGTGATTCTATTCAGCCGGTGGTATTCTCTAGTGTCCAGAAAGGCATCCTTGAGACTTTGGCAGTCTTCAGAGGAGCAAAGCAGGGAAAACAGAGGCAAACTATGCATGGCAGTGCAATTCCGAGCGGGATCCAAGTGCGCATGCATTGAGCCCTCTTCCCGAGGCGATTTACTGTTTTCTCCTAGTTTAGTTAGTTCGTTAACTGATTAGGCAATTTGTAATATTTAATTAGCTCGCGTAGTTAATTAATTTGTATTATTTATTCGGTCCCTCCGAGCGAGGGCAAATCTGTAATAAGTGTGGGTGAGTGGTGTGCATGTCTTCCAACCTCCACTTCTTTCTCCCTTTTATTTACCTGCTTATGATGGTAGATTAGAGCACGTTTATTTTAGCATACCTTATGCAATGCATGCGTGCATCCATACATTTGTCTTACATGCACTGGGCTCGGTACATCATACAAACTGCATTGTATCTTCAAATCTAACTTGAATACGTGCACCGAATGATTGCATTTCACATGCCATTTTAGGGTTAGCCGAGCCTATCCTAATCACATTCTGTATGCGATGCATTAGTCACTTAACATGAACTAGGATATGCATGTTTGCTAACTGGTTTCTGTTTTGGCACGGAGTACAATGTGAGTATTTATGCTTTAGCATCTCCCATGCGTGTGAATGTTAACATGACAGCATGATTACCATGTGGCTAAATGTTTATATGAGATAAACTGTTTGAATGCCTGTGGGTGGAGGTTGGATTGCTTGAGTTGGAAAAACTCGTTGAAATTCGTGTTTTAGCCTACTTATGAGTAGCAAATTCCAAAGCGTTTTTCAAAACAAACGGATATGCAATGCTTGTTTCCAAATTAGGCAATCTAGTCTATACTTGTTTGCTGTGCGCATAACATAGTAATTCTAGGCTAATAACAGGAACAAGAACACATAACGTTCTCAAAATCGGATATCACGGTTAGTAGAGGCTGGTCTTCGGACCGGGCGAAAGGGGGTGCTCATAGCTGACCTTCCCCGATCGTACCCAAGCTCCCGAGCCAAGACAACTTTGGTGATGACGGACGCGTGGCCTTTGGCACCGAGTCAGGGTTTCCTAAATTTCCCAAAATAAAATATTTAGGTGGCGACTCTGTATCTGGCAAAGCAGTCCATGTTTGGCACTTCTTTTCAAAAAATCTGTTTTCTCAAAACGATTTGCCAGAGTTGGACTCTTTGGTTCAGATTAAGAACCGCAAACAAAATCGAGTCCGAACTGTAGCGAGGTCCCCCCCGCGGATGTGTTACACAAGGCACAAGGTTTCTGAGGCTCAAAACTAAGGTTTCCTGCTAAGAAAATCAAGCATTTGGACAAGTGTATAAATTCATCATTGGGTGATCAATCGTTGATACCCAAGTCTTAAGGGTGGTCAAAAATGGGGTGTCTACAATATGTTTACCCCATAATTTTTTTCACCAAAATTATTGTTCCTCACAGGTTGACCACTGAACAGGTTTATATTTTTGGTCACCCATGTGTCGTAAGAGGGGTCATGAACTTGTGCTATTCAAAATTTGTTTGAAAATAGTGTACTACCCATGTATCCGTATGAATGTTAGGTTGTTTTACGAAATTTACCATTGTATACGTATTTGTTCAGTTTATATTTTTTGCTAACCATTTATTTGTAGTATTATTTTTAGGCATAAAAGGCGCTGATGATGATGATGCACGGATACAATAAATGTGTGATGATGTCACTGCGCTCGCAATAGAGTGGCTAAATGAAATGAACAAGAATTATGTTGAAGCGTATAGAATTGTCCCGAACTACTACAAGGCGCACATGCTTAAAGTCCTATGTCGCACGTCCATCTTGACGGGGAAAGCATGGATAGCGGAATTGTATAATGGTCATAGTGGCCGATTTCGCTATGAACTATGCATGCCGAAACATGTGTTTACGCGTTTATGTGCGACATTGGTGAATGAATTCGGGTTATATGTGCCCCAGCATGACCATGGCTTGCACGTTGAGGAGAGTGTTGCAATCTTCATTCATGTTCTGAAAAACTTGCCTAACCGAGAGCTCTAAGAAAGATTCCAACACTCCAGTGAAACAATATCACGCCATTTTCATAATGTTTTGAAAGCAATGAAAAAGTTCATCGTCACTCACTGTTGACCGCCCGTAGATTTCCAAAACCGGAGGGATCCCCATCTGCAGTCCCAATCACAATATTTGTCATTCAAGGTGCACAAAACTATGCTTAAAATCAATTACAATTTTTATTGTACAAAGATGTGAGCTTCAAAATGCAAGGCTTTAATGAATAACTTGATGTTACTATTCACTTGGCTACTTGTTCGAACTGTGTAGGATTGTTTAGGTGCCTTGGATGGGACACACGTGCCAGCGTGCATAAGGGAGTCTGAAGCAGCCCCGTAATTCAACCAAAAGGGTTGCCACACTGAAAATATTCTGGCCGTGTGTGATTTCAATATGTGTTTTGTCTTTGTGTCATGCGGTTGGGAGGGCAGCATGCATGACAACTGGATTTTAAACATTGTCACCAAGGATCCACAATATAATTTTTCAACTCTAGTAAATGGTACGTATGGACAACAAATATTTTTTGTGCTTAAATTGTCATACACTTGTGCAACTTTAATTAATGTTTAAATGGTCAATGAAAATTTATGACATATGCGAAATTAGATATAGGTAACGAGTGCCATGTGTACCCCAGTTTAACAAAATTTCAATTTTCTTATAAAAGTTTCATCTGTAACACCAAACTAGCTTCTTACATGTGACAAATAACAATCCAATATTTTTCGTCCCAAAACTTGTAAACACTTTTTCTGGTGATGAGAATTTTTCCGCATTACAATTTCGTGAAGTATAGCATTTCTATTGAATTTTTTTCTAATTAATCAACTTTTGTATAGAGTTTAATTATGATTTATTGATGACATTGGAATACATAATTTTACAAATAGTTTGATTGTGAATTGAAACAAAGCCTTAAAATAAAAATTCGACAACATTATTACAGCACACAAATTACATTTTACATCACTATTTTATTGGAATATAAATAAAACGTACTGAATTCTATTTTTTATTGTTCCAAACTATAACTCCTTTCTCAAAAAATAATGGAAAAAGAATAATATAAACTTGTTATGTTGTCCTTCTTTTACATTACCAACAAATAAAGTATAATTATAACAATTGATATTTTCAGAAAAATATACTATAAAAGGATAATTTGGACAAATTTTTTTTTTTGAAGTGCTATTATTATACTATCAAAAACGGTGAATTATTCATTACAAAATATTATTTTGGGATGAAGGGAGTATATAATGTTATATATGTTTTCAAATCAAAGTCCATTTTAGTTCAAAATAAATAAATAATAATAAAAAAAACTTTTTTAAAAAAAAAAAAAACCCAAAAAAAAAGGTGAATTATTCATTACGAAATATTATTTTGGGACGAAGGGAGTATATATTGTTACATATGTTTTGAAGTGAAAGTCCAAAAAAAAAAAAAAAAAAAAAAAAACCGGACAGAAACATGAACTCAATACAGGTATCTTCCACGCCTGCTGTTATGCATGGCTTTCACATTAGTCAAAGTCCATTATAGTTCAAAATTAAAATAAAAAAAATTAAAACAAGAAATAAAAACAAAATTTGCAACAGCCAATCGACATGAAGTGACGTTTCTCTACTACGTCTGGAAACATGGGCTTTCACACATTTCGATTTCCACCAAAGGCAAAAATTGTAAAGTTACCAACTTTTATATTTTTATATTATTTATTTACACATCTTTTTATAAAAAGTTAAAAAATTCATCCCAATATTAATTTTTTTTAATTCATATTTTAACCAAATAACTAAAAAATTATTAAAATAGCTTGTTCCCAAATGAGGCCTAAGTGAAGTCTTGGCAGTTGTGAATTTGTGTTATAAATAGTTTTGACTCACATGGAAAGTTTACAAAATTTTAATTGTGCATATAGCCTTCGTTTGGCAACTTGGGTTGGGTTGAGTTTGGGACTATTTTAGCCACAAAAAGACAAAATAAGTTTTTTAGCTAAATAAGACAAAATGTCATATCCAACCCATAAACATTACATTCTTTCTCTCACAAAAGTCAAAAAGCCTATCCTAAATGAGACTTTTTAAAATAGCCAAAAAGTCAATCCACTCCCAAACGAACTCATAAAGTGGTATAAATAAGCCTTCGTTTGGCAAGTTAAGTTGGGTTGGGTTGGGTTTAGGGCTATTTTAGCCACAAAAAGACAAAATAGGCTTTTTAGCCCAATAAGACAAAATATCACATCCAACCCATAATCATTGGAAAATTCTATTTCCACACACAAAGTTTCCTTACTCCACACACTTAATGAATTTTTTTCAGAATCACAATCTTATCCTTTAACAAAATTACCGTATCACCCACCACCATCTCACTTACACATCTCACATTTTCTCTATACAAATCTCATCCACTACCATCTCACCAGCCACTTCATTTCACAAATTACCAGTAAACTCGGGCATTGAACCATGGGGCTTGTTTCGAAACAGATTGAAAAAGGGTCAAGTTCTTGAGTTGGGCAAATTACACCGGTATTTCGCCAAAAAACATGTTTGACAGATCCATAGATTTCAAGCTCTTCAAGTAACCAAGCTTAGTCGTCAATGCCCCCGCAAACGCGTTCACTTGAAGAAACAGAGTGTCCAAGTTCTGAAGGTTGCTGATCTCCGCCAGAATCGTGTCGGAGAGTCCACAGCTAACACCGTCAAATCGGACTAGTTGGGATAAGTTTATGAAAGGTAACTTTTTTTTTTTTTTTTTTTTTTTTTTTTTTTTTTTTTTTTCACCGAATTAGCTCTATTTTTGATTGATGTAATCAATTTAGCACAAGCTTGATTTTGTCTTTGTTCACAGTTTGAGGCAGCATGGGCTTTGACCAACGTTGCACCTGGGACATCAGAGCATACTCAAGTTTTCATTGAACATGGCGCTGTCCCCAAGTTAGTGCTACTTTTGAGCTTTGCCTGTGATGATGTTTGTGAGCAGGTAAACTCTTGCCCCCATTTTGCTTTGAAGCTCTTGTTATTCTAGGTTCATGTGTGACAAACTTTTCTAAACTTTTTGGAAGTCTTGTTAAAACTCATACGAAGTGTTTGACTGGAGGCTACAGGCTACCGGAGAATGCTTGTCGGAGATGGAGAGACTGGACGATGATAGAGAGGTTGGACCGTGCACGGTGGAGGCTGGGATGTGCCAGTTGAAAGGAGGGCTATTTTGGGAATTTATGTGGGCTAATATGAGGGTGCACACACATTTTTTATTAAATGGATATATTTGGAATGTGGAGTGTGTGGACTGAGATAAATACTTAAGAATCAAATTACTAAGTGTGTGGAGTGAGAAAGGAAGTACATAGAGATAATGTGGTGTGTGGAAATAGAATTTCTTATAGTCATTACATTCTTTCTCTTACAAAAGTCAAAAAAGCCAAAAAGGTCATCCCAAATAAGGCTTTTTAGCCCTAGGCTAAAATAGCTAAAAAGCCAAAAAGTCAACTCACTTCCCAAACGAACTAAGTAAATTATGAGAGAAGACCAATTGGTTTGCTTGGTAAATAAGGTACTCCCTTACTAAGCATGATGCGTTGTGTGCCATTCATTCTCCCTTTACTCATGTGCTATGAAGTTTCCTCTTTTTCTATTCTTTTCCTATCAATTGTAGAAAAAAAGGTAAATTATAAATACACTCTTTGAGATTTGCTTAAAATATGAATTGTCTCTTATAGTTTGAAAAATTACAAATACCTCTCTGTTAGAATTTTTTATTTAACATAATTAATTGAAAAAGTGAAATTTTTAACTGTTCATCTATACAATAATAAAATTATTTGAATTACTAATTGAAATAAAATTTTAATATTATTAAAAACTATTATTAATAAAAGTACCTATTTGTTATGAAATTAGAAACCTTAAGGGACATAATATAATTTCTAGAATCACAGAAAATAATTTGTAATTTAAGTAAATTTCAGAAGCTATGTTTGTGATTTACCCTAGAAAAATATAAAAAATAAAAAATAAAAAATTATGATGGAATCTTGAGAGTTGTATCCATTACAACGAGGCACAATTATGGTGGGTACACTTGTGTCATGAGTGATCAAGATTGTTCAATGCATTATTCAAATTTAAAGGTTTTGTTTTTCTAGAAAGTTGAATTTTTTATTATTGACAATACTCTTTAAATAAAGAATCATAATAAAAATCACTTCACTTTCAATTCTCTTCTTGTCTCTTTATTTCTGTTAGGCATGTACCATTTCATTAAAGTTGTCTTCAACACTATTAAGAATATGATAGAAATAATAAAGTGGCTCCTCTTTCTAATAGTTTAAATTTTTAGGTTGGTGGTCAACACTTCAATAGACATGTCTCAAAGTCACATTGATTTTCAAAATTTTAGATTTTCATACATCCAGAGATGGTTTATGTTTTCCTAGTTATTTTCAATGAGATGAAATTTTTTAGGTTGTTCGTGCCAATTTGTGTGAGAAAAATGTTAGAGCATGAAATTCTTCTTGTGAGAGCCCTAGAATAGTAGCAGGGATGAAAATGTAACAATTTTTTATGAACTTTGGGGTTGGCAAAAGGATGGAAGAATAGCCTTACAGGCAAATGACAAAAAGATCCTGTATTAGAATTTTCACATTTACCCACTTGCATGTGTTTGGTCCACTCATGGTGAGGATTGGTATAGCCATACATGAGGCAACATGTCATCAATATATACATAATTAAAGTTAGCAGCTTAACCTTTTGGAGAAATTGGTTGTTATAACACTCACCCTTGTTAATGTGTTGTCTCCTGAAAAAGAATGCAGTGGTTTTGTGAGACTAGCTTTTGGCTGAGGATCGGACGTCTATATTTTCATAGTTTATACACTATCACCTTAATGGATAGGAAATATATGATTGAAATTTTCTAGTAAAAATAACTATTATGACTATTTTGATCTACAGCATGATTAACAGACCAAAAACACATTGCATCCACTAGCATGCTATACCTAATTCTCTCATTTATTCTTCTTTTCCTATAGTATCACACTTTGTTTAACAAATCAGAGTGCATATTTGCCTGCTATATATTTTTTCATTTACTCATTGTTAGTTTTCAAAAGTAATAAGTTGTTAAAAGTGCCCAACTTGGTTAAAATTCCCTGTTTATGCACGTCTACTGTCAATTGGTCTAATGTTTTGGCTTTTCCAGTACTGGACTAGTTGGGCATGCAGCAAGTCTGCGATGCATGCCATTTGATTGCTATAGACGGTTTGATCTATAAATTAGAAATGATGGTTGCATCTGTAGAACGATAATTAAACTGAATTATAACTTTGACCATGTTTCATTTCACACCTTGTAGGAATTGGGTTCAGGAGTGTGTTTCTTATCAGTGCACAGCCACACAAATTTAGCAATGGTTCCCAAATTAGGTCAATGAAGCTCCTAATCACGACTATGGTATAGGGTATGTTGTCCCAGAGTGGGTTTCTACAAGACCAACTATTTCAGATTTACAAGACATCTATGGGTCTAGCAAGATCCTTCCAGCTACAACAATCATTCTCCCATTAAAGGCTGGGAAATTGGAAACTGTGAAGAAACATCTCTCCGAGATGCACCCTGAAGTTCTTCTATTCTTACTGTAGACACCTAATTTTTGACGACCCTTTAAGACTTGGGTGTCCTTGCAGGTATATCCGATGATGAGTCTGTTTGCTCACCAAATGCTCGAAGTCCTCAGCGGAGCGCCACAGCTTTGAGCCTTTCAAACCCTGTTTCCTTTTTGTCTCATTTTTGGACTATGCCTTGGTCTTTCCAGCCTGCAATCTCTGGTGGCCTGCCGGCCATCATTTCTTGTCTATCGGCCATTGATGTGCCTTGTTGGCCATCACTGATGGCCGGCTGGCCGGCCACCAATGTTTTCTACATATATTTTATGCCAACTGTGCCAGCTGTTTGCATAGATGCATGCATCTGTCCACACGTGGAGGGCCTTGTATAGATTTCATGTTTTCTATATATAGGGACCCCCTCTCTCATGTTTTGAGGTTAGAAAATTTTAGACTAAAAAATTTTCCTTTCTCTAGAAATTCTCTACACTTTTGCCCATACACCCTTATCCAAATCCTCTCATCTCTGAGCTGAGGTTTTCTTGAGCTTAGTTTGAGCTCTAGAAGGTGTGTTTGCTTGGAATTGTTGCTTAGAATTACTCTTCTTTTCAAGAGGTATAATATTAGCTTTGTTAGCTTGCTTTACATACTTGTATTCCTATCTTTTTTTCACTGTTTTGGGCTGTTTTTGAGCTATGAAAAACTCTGTTTTTATGGGCTGAAATTGGTGTTTTTGGCCATTTAAGCTTAGGGGGTGGTTCATCCCTCTTTATTCTTTGTTGTTAAGGCCACTTCACCTTTCTTTCCCATGTTCAAACCATCTTTTTTTTTTGGGCCTTTAAACACTAAATTTCAGAGTATTTTCAGTGGTGAAAACCATGTTTTGAAATCCAAATTTGGAGGGGTTAGCCTCCACTCCTTGTGTTTTGTTTGCTAGCCTAATTGGTGCCATGCTTTAGCTTATTTTTCTAGCTTGTTGTAGCTCAATTCTAGCATGTTTTAACTCTGCTTTGGGTTGGTCGTTGCTTTTGAGTCTTGTTTTCTATGCTTGTACTGTAATAGTCCTCACAAGTTTGGTGTTTTAGGCCATTAGACATCACTTGTTTTAGTTGATTGCATGTTTTTAGAGCTTTTCATATTTAATTTCAGCACTAATCATCTCTGCAACCTCCCTCCTTTTTTTGGCTTTTCATTTTGCTTTGAAAGTGGTTTCAAGTCATTTGTTTGCCTAAGTGTGAATTGAGGTTTCATACTTAATGATTTAATCCCTTAGGGGGTTCATTACCAACGGTATGAGACTTCTTTCATACTTAAAGCAACTTGTGTCTTGAGTCTTCTTTCCATTAGAGGACTTTAATTCACCTTTTGGACTTAATTGGATTAAAGAATGGTTGGTAAGTTAAAATGAGTAACTAACAACTTGGGACTAAAAAAATGAGCAAGATAATAACTTGTGTGTTGTGTGTTCAATCGGACGTTAATTGAACACAAGGAAAATTGGGACATTTCATACTCAAAGTGATGAAATGTGTCAAGTTTCCAAGGTCTCCATTGCCCTTGATCATGCATGATAGGGTGATGGTTTTGTGTGTCTCATTTTGAATTTATTGAACTTGCACATCTTGAATCACAAGCCATCATGCAATGAAATTGCTTGAGTTAGTGGTTTGTGGCTTAAGTTCACATTTCCTTGGATTTGTTCATGAAAAGGAGGGGTGAGTTGTGCAAACAATTTGTGAGAATACCCTCTTTTTGCTCTGTTTGTCTTTTGTTGCAGCAAGATGAACCAGTGCATCAGTGGCCGGCAGGCCACTATCCATGGCCGGCAGGTGGCCGACAACATTCACTAGTGGCTGGTTGGCCACTGATGCAAACCTCAATCGAATGTTGGTAAGGTTGAGCAAAATGGTTCTAGAAATGTTCAACTCTGCAAACAGAGGATTTTGAGAGAAAAACGGAGGCCTTTTTGATTGGAGATCGAGCATGTGCATACGCATCTTTCATTTCCTGAGGTGGAGCAGCAAATTAGCTTAGTTTAATTACTCAGTTAAATTATTAGTTACAATTGTTTTGTAATTATTTAATTAGTTAGTTAGCTAATTAGTTCATTTGTTATTGTAATAATTAGTTAATTTAGCTAGTTATTCATTTGGTTTGCAATAGTTAGCTTAATTAGCTTAATTAGCCTAATTAGCCTAATTAGCTTAGCTAGCTTATTCATTTGGACTCTCCTCCGTGAGAGCATCATGTAATAATGTGTATGTCTTCCAACCCTACGTCTTTCTCCCTTTTACTTAACTGCTTTCGATGGTTAGTTTAGGAGCATCACGTTTCAATTAGCATACCTTATACTTGCATCCATTCATCTTGTATTGCATGCACCAAGGCTCGGCACATCATTCAAACTGCATTGCTATTTTAATACTTTCTTTGAATACGTGTTTAAATGCATGCTATGAAATTGTTGCAAATGCCATATTAGTAGCCGAGCCTACTAATTGCATTCTTCGCATGTGTTGCATTAGCCATCTTCTATAGTTAGGAATCATGCATTTTTCTAACTCTTTTTGTTTATCTTAGCTTGGAGTACTAGGTAAGTTTTTAGTGCTTTAGGATACTTGCATGAGTGTAAGTGATTGCCATGACTAGCATGCTTGCCATGAGGCTAAATGCTTACTTGATAAACTGTTTGAATGCTTGTGGATGAAGGCTTGTTGCTTGAATTGGAACAATTCAATGAATGTACGTTTTAAGCCCACTTTGTTGAGTGGCAAATTCGCAAACTTTAAGCCCACTTGAGGTGGCAAATTCAAACCCCTTTCACAAAACAAACATGAAATTGAGTTGTTCCAATTCTTGCAATTTTAGTCTATACTTGTATACATGCATCACATAGTAATGCTAGCCTAATAACCGGAACAAGAGCATATAATGTTGATAAAAAATCATATTATGATTAGTAGAGGCTGATCTTTGATCGGGCGAGCAGGGGTGCTCAATTCATGACTTTCCCCTCTCGTACCTAAGTTTCCGAGCCAAGACAACTTTGGTGATGACAGACATGTAGCCTTTGGCATGAGTCATGGGTTTCCTAAATTTTCCCAAAATAAAATATTTAGGTGACGACTCCATATCTGGCAAAACAGTCCAATTTTGGCATTTTTGATCCAAAAATCAATTTTCCAAACAATTTGTCAGATTTGGACTTTTTAGTGTTTATCAATTTCATATTGCACTTGTGAGATTAGATTCAAAATCACGGGAGTCCGAACTGTAGGGCTTTCTTTTCAAACCTTCCGTGTGGGGGTGCGAAAAAGCCGAGCTACACTTACACAAGACCAAAGATTGTCAGTACGAGAAAGCAGCCATTTATCTTTAACAGACTCCGTTTCTGCAATTTCAATCTCTAGTGAGACTAATCTCATTTCCCTATAGACTCAAGGGGTGCATTCACGTATAGTCCATCTTTCTGTTCAGGAGGGAGAAGACATGGTTGAGGCCACACGCCGCTATTACATACACAGACAAGTCTTCCCTGTGAAACCTGAGAATGTAGTGGATTCTAGGAAGGATTTCAATGAATGGGCCATATTTTTGGCTTTTCCATTTGGTGATAGATTGAGGAGAGGGACTTATTCTGTTGGCGTCTTTGCCTTCCCACCAACAGCAATGGTGACCAACTTTTCCTTTGTAGTGCAGGCAAACTTCATTCTTGCATCTTCAAGAGAAGCAATACTCTTGGATAACAAATGGAATTTGGGAGTCTTCGATCATGTTCCATCCACTTTTGTTAGTGCTCTTATGACTTGTATGAAGTTCGCTCAAATAGACAAACTTCTCCCCATTGCTCATGTGCTTGAATTCTTGCCTGTACAATGGTGTCCTCTGCAACAGCTTAATAGAGTAAGAGATTCCATTAGAATCATGGCCTAGTCAAAATGGATTGTTCCATGTGAGAAATTCTTGAATGGGGAAATGGTTTTCTCTAAGCCACTTGATATGGTTAGGATTTTACCAAAATTTAGGAAAATCCTGTCCCACATTAGGGAACTCAGTGATATTTCTTCCCAAGGAAATTTTGTGTTGCACAATACTGTGGATGGCAAAAAATATGATGGCATTTTGAATTTTCTTGGAGTGCCATCTGTGAATGATAGTTATGACTGGTGTGGAAAATACATCTAAACAGGTAACCTTATGTTACATCTTTCTACAAAGATGTACGTGTGTAGACACTTCATTTTTGACCGCCCGCAAGACTTGTGCGCTTCGTCCTAGGCACTTGATGATGAAAATAGCATTGTGTATGATTCAACTTCTCAACAAAGGAATCCAAGGTCTAGCTCTAAAATAATCCCAAAACCATCATATTTACCTTGTTCTTACCTTAGAGGTCCATTTTTGAACATTATGCCATCTTACATTGAGCTTGGAACAAAGGAACAGGGGAACACATTGGGGCCCGACCGTGCCTCATTAAGGGTTGACCGTGGCCATTTGGGGCTGGTCGTGCCTTGTGGGTGATAAACACTGTTCTGGGCGGGAGCTCGCCAACTGTCCAACTGTCTATTTTTGAAGATATTTTCGACCTATTTTGCTTAAATTCTATAAATACAAGGTTATATCTCTGTTTTGAGGGTTGAACAATTTCCAAAGAGCTTATATACACGCTTGAGAGCCCCGTCTTCCTTGCCAAGCCATCTTTGAGCAAGCTTACTATCTTTGAACTATATCTATATACCTACAAACCCTTAAACCTTAACCTTCGAGCCTTGGTTGAGCCTTGAGAATCACAATTCAAGCTTGAGAGTGTGTTTGGACCGAGTTTGATTCACAACAAGAGCTTATCCTCTTTAAGAGGTATAAGCCTACCATCCTTTCTCTTGCTTTCATTTCTGTCTCTTACTATCAATTTCTTTTATCTTTCTATTGTTTTGGATCTATTTCAAATGTTGGAACTTGGGTTTGAATAGCTACCAAAGGTAGAAGGGTTTAACACCCTTTCTTGCACCTTACTTCATAGCTCACACCTTTATCTTTACACTCTCTTTTTTAGTCTTCAAACTATTTTCAGAGTTCAGAAAAGGCTAAAAAACATGGTTTGAGGTCTCAAAAATGGAGGGGCTAGCCACCTCTCCTTGCTCTTGTTCACTACCCTTATAATTCCTTGCTATTTCTTATCTTTTTTGTACTCTTTAAACATCATTTTAGTCATTGATTTTTACATATTAGGGGCTATTTTAGGGTTAATTAGTATATACTTTGAATACCTTACTTGTTGTATTGAAAGTCTTCATATCTTACTTGTTGTGTTATGTTGTCCATGCTTTGATTATCTTTTGGTTTCCTTTGCTTGGTTTTCATGTCAAGAGTCTCATTCTAATAATCAATCTCGCAATCATTTCTGCAACCTCCCTCTTTTCTTCTTTTCTTCTTTTCTTTTGTTTGAGAGTTATGTCAAAAGATTGATAATTATTCAAAGCATGGGAAAAAGACCTATACTCAATGGCTTAATCTCTACGGAGGTTCATCGTCAATGCATAGTCTCTCTTTCATGCTTAGGATCACTTCTCATTTGACATTTCTTCTCATTTAGTGGACTTAACTATCACTTCGGACAAATTGATTAAGGAATGGAAAAGACTAAAAATTGGCTTAAAATTGGACCAACCAACATAAAGAAAATGAGTTGGATTGCTTGGGTTCGGCCAGACGTTATGCCAAATCCATCATGTCAAGAGTCGTCACATATCAATTCATGATATTTTGATGAATCTTGAAACGTCTCCACCTCCATCTTTAAGCTCACTTCATGATAGGAGGGAGAGTGGTTGTTGTTCATTGCATTTATTGATTTTTGTCCAATTGTCTTCGAAATCATCAAGTGATCAACTTGCTTATTGATGGTTTTGGAACTAACTTCATTATTCTCTTGAGCCTCTCCATGACAGAGAAGAGCAGAAGGGACAAACAGAGCTCAGAAAGGCACTGTCTACACTGTTTTCACCTCAAAGCACAAAAATAGGGTTTTGCATGAAATCAGGGCACGACTGGCCTTGTTTGGGCCCGGCCGGGCTCCAATGTTTGGTAAACAGTGTGTTTTTGCATAAACAAAGGGCAGTGGCTGAAGGTGAAACAGGGCAAATTCCCAGGGAGGCAGATATAGTGGCTCCTGAAAACTGTTTTCTTTGATGTGCATGCATTGCTTGAAATTCATTATTGATGATTCATTATTGATGTAATTAATTATTATTATTGTAATCATTATTGTTGTAAATTATTCTTGTTGTAATTAGTATTGTTGTAGTACTGGTTTATTTGTAATTGTTATAGCTAGTTAAATTAGGTAGCTAGTTTATTACTCATTATTAGCCTTTGTTGTAATAACTTAGCTAATTAGTTATTTATTCATTCATTTGGTTTTGTAATAGTTAGTTTATTTCGGACACTTGGACATTCATTTGGACCCTCTTGCATGAGGGCACAATTGTAATAAGTATGTATGTTTTCTAACCCCATTTCTTTCTCCCTTTTTATTTATTTGCTTATGATGGTAGCATAAAGTATCATGTTTCCTTAGCATTTTCCATGATTTGTATCCACTCGTCTTGCATGCATAAAAGCTCGGTTCATAATTCTAACCAAGCATTGTTATTACTTAAATTCTTTGAATACATGCTTAGACCGCATGCTATCAAATTGATTCAAATGCCATGTTAGTAGCCGAGCCCATTAATTGCATAATTGTATGTGTTGCACTAGTCATATTGCATTAGTTAGGATCACGCATTTTTTCTAACTCTTTTATCTTTTTGGCTTGCCTCGGAGTATTAGGTGAGCATTTAATTGCTTTAGCATATTGCATGCATGTGATTGTTGCCATATCATCAAAGCATGATTCCATGTGGCTAGGTGTTTAAGTGATATACCTGTTTGAATGCCGGTAGATGAAGGCAAATTGCTTGAATTGGAATAAATTGATTAATGTACATACAAACTCACTTTTTTAAGTGATGTGTATTCAAAACACTTTTTTCAAACAAACATGAAATCAAATGTTCCAGCTTTTGTAAATTAGTTTATACTTGCGTGCATCACGTAGTAAAGCTAGCCTAATAATCCGAACAAGAGCATAAAATGTAAATAAAAATTACATCATGATTAGTAGAGGCCGATCTTTGATCGAGCGAGTGGGGTGTTCACTTCATGACTTTCCCCTATCATACCTAAGTTCCCGAACGAAAGACAATGTTGGTGATGACGGACACGTGGCCTTTGGCATGAGTCACAGGTTTCCTAAATTTTCTAAAATATTTAGGTGGCGACTTTGTATCTCCCAAAGCAGTCCATTTTTGGCATTTTGATTCAAAATGAATTTTCCAAAAGAATTGCTGGATTTGGACTCATTTGTGTTTATCTATTTCACATTGCACTTGTGGAATCAGATTTAGAACCACAGGAGTCTGAACTGTAGGGGTATTTGAAAGGAGCACGAAAAGCAAGCTACAACGTGGTGCTTCTTTGTTTTCCTGCAGATAATTGGAAGTATTTCCCACTTAAGACTGTGAACAACATTCCTCTTCTTAAGTACATTGCTTGGAATGGGCAGGTTTTACGATGTAGAGTGTTACAAATTAAACAAGAATCATTGAAGGTTCATCTCGTCTGGCAGGCTCCACAGCATTCCTGGATAAATAAGTGGAATGTAGAAATGAGGTTCCCAAATGATATGTTTTTCGTCCCAGATGCCATAGTGTCTGCTATTGTTTGACATAAGAAGCAAGAAATCTTAAGGAATTGGCTGAAATCTAAGATAGGCATGGTGGTTATTGATGTTTCTATGTATTGTTCTAGACTTGGTAATTTTCTCCTTATAAGGATGGACCCGAAACTCGCAGTTTCATTGGCTCATCTTGTTTATCATTTTGCTTTGAAGATCTATATTGGAACAAATTATGTTTTTGATATTTTACATTCTATGCCAATGGTTGATACTTATAGGAATGTAAGCCTGTGCACCAGCTCTCTCTTGCTTGCTAAAAAAAGCATATGGGGAAGCTGTTTAGTGTAGCTTGCATTTCGTGCTCCTTTAGGATACGATAGCCCTACAGTTCAGACTCCTATGGTTCTGAATCCGATCTCACAAGTGCAATGTGAATTAGATAAATACCAAAGAGTCCAAATCTGGCAAATCTTTTAGAAAATCGATTTTGAATCAAAATGCCAAAAAATGGATTGCTTTGCCAGATTACAGAGTCACCGCCTAAATATTTTAAAGAAATTTAGGAAACCCGAGACTCGTGCCAAAGGCCACTTATCCGTCATCACCAAAGTGTCTTGGCTCGGGAACTTAGGTACGAGAGGGGAAGGTCATGAATTGAGCACTCCACTCGCTCGATCAAAGATCGGCCTCTACTAATCATGATGTGATTCTTATTTACATCATATGCTCTTGTTCCAATTATTAGACTATTGTTACTATGTGATACACACAAGTATAGACTAATTTGCAAAAGTTAGAACACTTTGATTTCATGTTTGTTTAAAAATTGTTTCGAATATGTACCACTTGAAAAAGTGATGTCATATGCACATTACTTAAATTATCTCAATTTAAGCAATTAGCCTTCATCCACAGGCATTCAAACAGATATAGCACTTAAGCACTTAGCCTCATGGTAATCATGCTCGATATGGCAACAATCACACTCATGCGATATGCTAAAACAGTAAAGCTTACCCCAATTCCTGAGGTGAGCCAAAAGAGAGAAAATAGTTAGAAAAATGCATGAGTCTAACTAATGAAATATGCCTAATGCAATACATGCAATATGCAATTAGAAGTTCAGCTACTAGCATAGCATATGAATCTATTTGATAGCATGTAGTTTTAAACACGTTTTCAAAAAAGTATTTAAATGACGATGTTGTTAGAATGAGGAGCCGAACCTTATGCATGCAAGACACATGGATGCAAATCATGGAAAATGCTAAATGAAATGTGATGCTCTAAACTATCCATCATAAGCGGCTAAATAAAAGGGAGAAAGATGTGAGGTTGGAAGACATACATGTATTATTACATATTTGTCCTCGCGCAGGAGGGTCCGAATGAATGAATTAGCTAAGCCACTTAACTAATTATTACAACGTAGAAGTTAACTAACTATTCTAGCTTATTAAATAGTTACAACACACTCTAATTAATTAATACAAATTAACTAATTAGTTACATTATGGAATTAATTAACTAAATAATTAATTACAAGTTCACTAACAACATACTACTATTAACAAAAATCTAACGGGTCCCGAGGAGCAAGGAAATGACTTATGCATTCACATGAATTTCTCCCCCGAGAATGCATCTCCACTGTTTTGCACCTCAGCCTCTGCTCTGCTCTGTAAACAAAAGTGGCACTGCCTGGCTAAAAAAGGTGGCTGGCAGGCTAGAAGTGGTGGTCGGCCGCCCACTAATAGTGGCCTGCCGTGCAGTAAAGGTGGCCTACTGGCCACTAATGTTGGGTTTCTCTTACTGCAAAAGAAAACAGACAGAGCACAAACAGAGCATTCTCAGGAGATGTTTGTCCACCCTGCCTCTCCTTATCATCAGACAGCTCAAAGGAGGGGTATGCTCGATTCGCAAGCCATTAATCGGCACAAATTGATTGCGTGATGACTTATAAACCAAGGGATACAATTTCAATAAATGCACAATTAAAGACTCATGAACCTCCTCCTTATCATGATATTGATCAAGGGAAGTGGTTGACACCGACTCTTGAACTATTTTCATCACTAACAAGTATGAAACGACTCAAGATTCAATGGGTTCAATTAATGTCCGATTGAACCCAAACCATTTTATTATCTTGCTCCATTTTAAGCCATTGATTACCCATTTTAATTACCTTTCCATTCATTAGTCATTTTAGTCCAGAATAAGCATTAAGTCCACTAAAGGAGGGAAGTGTCAAACAAAGGGTTGTTTTGGGCATGAGAGAGATGCCATGCCATTGATAATGAACTTCCAAAGAGATTAAACCATTAAGCACAACGATTTCTATCTCAAGCTTAAACAATTAATCGGTTTGAAACGACTCTCAAAGCAAGGAAGAAGCCAAGAAATGAGAGAAGTACAGAGATGATTAGAGATGATTACAAGTATGGAAATCTTGAAATAAATGCTATTAACTCAAATAGGTTGGTGTCTAATGCCTAAAACACCAAACCTATGAGGACCATTACACTACAAGCATACAATACAAAGCATAAATGACATGAACAACTTAAAACAGTCTTAAAATAGGCTAAAATAGCACTGAAATTAAGGTTAAAAATCTACAAAAGCAAGATAAAATAATGGGGCAATTAAGCTAGTAAACAAGTCAAAGGAGGGGAGGCTAACCCCTCCATTTTTGGGACTTGAAAACCACATTTTAGCCACTAAAAACCTTTGAAAATCAGTGGTAAAAATCGCAAAAAAAGATAATGAAAAGGTGGGAAACACAAGGGTAAAAGCCTAGAAGACAAGGTTTAAAGAAGGGTGGTCAACCGCTCTACCTTTAATGGCCTTAAACCATAAGTTTCATCCCACAAATGCATGTGAAAAAAAATAGTCCAAAAACAGTAAGGAAGGATCGGAAAAAAGTAGTGCAAAAGAGCTAGGATGTATACCTCTTGACAAGAAATGATCCTTTTGTTCACAAACCACTAATTTCACACCCTCAAGAGCTAAAATGCAAGCTCAAACACCTTAGCAAAGAACCCTCAAGGTTTGGTTTAGAGTGTCTAGGCAAAGGGTATAGAAGTTGCAAGGGAGAGAGAGAAATGTAGAGAGAGAAATATTTTTCAAGACTTTGCTCCATAAATTTTTCTAACCTAATTTTTGAGAGGGAGTCATCAATATATAAAAATATATGAGACTAGCTCGAGAATATCCATACAGACACAACTGGTGCAGTGCATGCATCTGTGGAGATAGCTGGCACAGTTGGCAAAAAGATCTAAATTTTTACACAAGTGCCCGGTAGGCCACTAATAGTGGGCAACAGGCCACTAGTGGGTCTGTGGGTCTCTGGATGGTCAGGCTTGAAAAACTACTGTTTTGGTCCAAAAACATGGCACAAGGTTTGTAGGTTTTTGAGGCTCAAAAGTGATGTTTCTTGCTGAGGACATCGAGCATTTGGACAAGCATATAAATTCATCATTGGGTGATCAATTGGTGGCACCCAAGTCTTAGGGGCGGTAAAAAATGGGGTGTCTACAGTTGTCCCTCTTTGACAGAGCTTGAAGTTATGAAATGATGTGAGTGAATGTCAAAGCCTAGAGATGACCCATTTTGACAAGGCTGTAAGACTTAGGCAAACAATCAAGACATAAATTAGATTGGTTGAGCTCGAAAGCTGCCTACGTATCCCTTTGCAAGGAATCAAACCAGCATAATTCAGGGACAAGATGCAAATGATATGCATAAAGAATATATCGCTGGACTCACACGTCTCGCGAAGCTGGTTATTTTGAAAATCCATGCTCATGCAAGATGATGCAATAAGCAATAACAAAATAATTGCAAAGGAGCCCAACAACGTTTCACGTGGCAAGAAATAAAAACACACTCTAACCACGCCGAAATCGTGAGTAGAGGAGAAAAACTGCTCAGGGCCATACCTTCACACACCTCGAGATGATACGATAGATGCAGAAAGTATAAGATTATGCGGTAGATGCACAAGGCAGTAAGAGTGTATGATAGATGCACAAAGTGAACGAGTGCGATAGATGAACAAAGTGAATGAGTGTGATAGATGCACAAAGTGAACAAGTGCGATAGATGCACAAAGTGAGCGGGTGCAATAGATGCACAAAGTGAACGAGTGCGATAAATGCACAAAATGAGCTGATGCGATAGCTGCACAAAGTGAACGAGTGCGATAGATGCATAAAGTGAACAAGTGCGATAGATGCACAAAGTGAGCTGGTGCGATAAATGCACAAAGTGAAGGAGTGCGATAGATGCACAAAGTGAACAAGTGTGATAGATAGACAAAGTGAATGGGTGCGATAGATGTATAAAGTGAATGAGTCTGATAGATGCACAAACTGAGTGGGTGTGATAGATGCACAAAGTGAACGAGTACGATAGATGCACAAAGGGAACGAGATTGAAAACCAATATAATGACAACACATGTTCTATGTAAGATTATAGACAATCGACATATGATGTTAATTGAAAGCATGTTCTATGCACGAATCGAAAGCATGTTCTATGCAAGAATTGAAAGCATGTTCTATGCAAGATTGAAAGCATGTTCTATGCAAGATTGAAAGCATGTTCTATGCAATATTGCAAGCATGTAAGTTATGAATGATGCAAGAAGCACATGCAACATAAGAGGTATGTGAGAGTGCACGTTCTATGCAAAAGAAGATATCAGATATGTAAATCGACAAAACAAACAAAAGCGATGTTCGACGACAAACCCAACGTACCCCCCCTCGGAGGCTTTGCAAAATGCTAAAAAAGGATACAACTTGTTCATATTTGAAATTAGGCACGTTCGCGTGCCGGAGTACAGCGGACATTGGAACGGCGCAATTGGAACACAATTTCGAGCTCCTCGGAAATCAAATCCAATTCAAATACCTCAATCCTTCTTTCCAGACCCAAAAGAGGACCTCCTATACACTGTTAGGGTAAAAGGGGAACAAAACCAGCACTGGGCCACAAAAGAGGCCTGCCAGGATAATATCCCCCTTGGGATTAAGAGGGGCAAATTTCCATGGAAGGTGGGGCCCAAATACCTTACTGGCCCACTCATCACATGTGGGGGTAATGTGCTATAAGAGAATATGTATGTGCCTCTACTATCACCTTAGGGTTTTAGTAGGATTGGCAAGTACTTCTTCAAATGGTATTAGAGCCAGTTCTAGTCAGGGGTTTGAGTCTCACTGGGGTAATATCCCCCTTGGGATTAAGGGGGGAAAATTCCCATAGAAGATGGGGCCCAAATACCTAACTGGCCCACTCATCACATGCGGGGGTAATGTGCTATAAGAGAATATGTATGCATGTAGACACCCCATTTTTGACTGTCCTCAAGACTTGGATATGCTTGCAGGTACATCCATTGACAAGTTCGATTGCTTGTCGAGTATTCGAATTTCACGGCGGAACGTCACAGGTTTGAGCTTTCCAAACCCTGTATTCTTTCTGTTTCATTTTTGGACCATGTGTTGGTCCTTTCAGCATGCTTCTTGTGAGGCATTGCCAGCCACCTTTTGGCCTTGCCGGCCATGGAGTTGGACATGCTTGCCATTGATGAAGCCTACCGGCCATCAATGAGGCACTGCCGGCCGCCACTGATGGCCGGTAGAACACCTTGTCTCAGTAGATTTTGTGCTAGATCTTTTGAGCCAGCTGGTTTTCACTGAACCATCCTCCATACACGTGTATGGAGGGATGGAGGCCTTTTCAAGCTTGTTAAACAAGCTTTGCATTGCATGCCTCTATATAAGGGGAGGCTCCTCCCCCTTTCTAGAGGTTCAGCCATTTTTAGAGACAATATCTCTCTCTCTATATTTCTCACACTCTCTCTCTATATTGTGCTAGTTTGTACCTTAAAGTGCATTTTCTCTTCACTTTTGCACTACAACACATAGTAGAACACCTTCACTCTTGAGCTGAGGTTCCTGGAGGTTGTATTTGGGTGGTTTTAGCTTGGTTTTGCCTCAGAAACTTGCTGTTATCGCTGTGCTTCAAGGGTGAGTCTCATATCCTCTTTAAAGCTTTATTTTCATTGCTTATTTGGCCATCCTTGCATATTGTTTTAGGCCTTGCTTTCAACTACAAAAAGCCTTTTTTTCAAGTGTTTAAGATGGTTGTTTGAGGCCTCTTTGATGTTGGGGGTGTTTCACCTCCTTTGTGCCTTATTTGTTAAGCTTTTGAGCCATCCTTTGAAGCTTTTGTATTAGTTTTTGTTTGGCCTTTTAGCCACTGAAATCCAATGAATTTTCAGTGGTAGAAATGTGGTTTTGAGACCCAAAATGAGAGGGGGGTGGTCCCCCTTCCCCTTGTCTTGTTAGCATGTGTTATTGGGCTATCAAATGAGCATGTATTTCTATCCTCTTAAGGCTTAGTTTGAGCATGTTTTTGTGAGTTTTTGGACCTAATATAACTCTGTTTTTGGCTGGTTTGGTTGCCTCATGCATGCTTATTACACTTGTAGTGTAATCTTGCCATTTAGCCTTGTGTGCTCAATGCTTTGATCCGTCATGCTAGCCTATTTTGGTTCTATCTCAGCATGTTTTTGGTGTTGTTTTAACATGCTTAAGCTCTGTTTTGGTTGGTCTTGGCCATGTGAGACTTGCCTTGTATGGTTGTAATATAAGTGGCTTTGACTAGCTTTGAGTGTCAAGTCTCTAGCATGAATTACTTGAGTTGTTTGCATGCTTTGGTCTCATCTCTAACATGATTTCAGTATATATAGTGTGGTCATACTCTCTCATGCTTCACTCTTTCAATGCTTTTGGAGAGCTATGCTTTATGCCTTAATTATGGCTTAACTTGTATGCATGCATGCCTAAGCTTTTGGGTTACCATCTCAGTGTATTTTTAGTCTTATTTTGCCATGATACAACTCTGTTTTTGGTTGGTTAGAGTATCCATCATTTGCTTCTTACACTTGTAGTGTAATCCCACTTTTTGGTCTTACATGCTTGGTGTTTTGGCATTTTATTCTAACATATGTTGGCTATGTTCGAGCATGTTTTTGGCATTGTTTTGACCTACCTTGGGACTTTTTTGAGTCATCTTGGCCCATTGGGGCTTGCTTGATATGGCTATGGTGCAAGTGCCTTAGCTAGTCTTGAGTTCTGAGTCTTTTAGCATGCTTTGTTTGTGGTATTTATGTGATTTGGCATCATTTAGCACTTGATTTCAGAGCATATAGCATTGCCATCTTCTCATGTCTATCACTCTTTGATTGTGTTTGAGAGTTGAGCATTATGCCTAGTTTGTAGACCAACATGTGTGCATGTTTGTCTAGTCCTTTGAGCTTCAATTCCAACATGTTTTGGCCACTGTTTTGGCATGATGTAACTCTATTTTGAGCTGGTTTGGTTGTTTGAGCATTGTGATGTATGCTCATAGTGTTATTCTCTTCACTAGTCTTGGTGCTCTTGGCCCCTTAACATGTCTTGCATGGATTGAGCTTACATGGTAGAGTCTTGTAACATGCCAGATTAGCATGTTGTTTGTTTAGCATGTTGTTTTGCATAGCATGTTGTTTGTATTGCATTGTGTTCAACCGGACATTATGTTGAACCCAAGGCGGATTAGCCCACTTCATACCCAAAGTGATGAAAGTGAGCCAATCCCCTTGGTCTCCATTGCCTTTGACCATCCCTGATCAGGCAATGGATTTTAGAGTCTTGTTTGCATTGCATTTATTGAATGTGTACAAAATTGGACCTTTGGCCATCATACGTTCCAAACACTTGATTGATGGCCTTGGATCCAATGGTACCCCTCCCTTGATGTTTCGAGGTGATAAGGAGTGGTACAGTATGTACATACCCTTGGGAGACCCTTCCTTTTCTCTATCCTGTGCTTTGTTGCAGTTTGGTGTCACAACACACCAGTGGCCGGCAGTGCCACACAGATGGCCGGCACCCTCTCATCCTTCGCCGACAGTGCATATCTTTGGCCTGCAGGTGGTCGGCAGCAGCTCCTTATGGCCGGTAGGCCATTGGTGCACTCCTCAGCACTGTTTTGGTGAGATCCAGCAACTAGTTCTCAAGGACACCCTGCAGACAGAGCCTCTAAAGAGCATTTGGAGAGCTTTTCGGGACAGGAATCGAGCATGCATCTTCAATTTCTTCAAGGCAGAGCTGAGGCAGCCTAGTTCACACTTTAATGCTTAGCATGAATTTGTAATTTAATTAATTCATTTGTTAATTAGTTAAAGTTTTGTAATAATTAGCTTAGTGTTTGCTAGTTATTCAATTTGGTTGTGTAATAATTAGTCTAATTAGATTATTAGATTAGTTAAGTAGCTTAGCTTAGAATAACTTAGCTTTCATTCGGACCTTCCGTCGAGAGGGCAAATGTTGTAATAAGGGTGCGTGTGTGTGTGCATGTCTTCCAACCCCTATTTCTTTCTCCCTTTCACTTATCAGCTTTTGATGGTTAGTTTAGGGCATATTTCAATTAGCATCCTTATGCTTTGCATGCGTGCATCATTCATTTGTCTTGCATGCACCGGACTCGGCGCATCATTCAAACTGTATTGTATTTCAATACCTATTTGAATACATGTATCAATTGTTGCATTCATATGCCATCTTAGATAGCCGAGTCTACTTAGTTGCATTTTGCATTTCAACAGTTTTAACATGTAAATCAATGTTAAAATATGACTTTAAAAAACTGGTTTTATAAATTTCCTTAATTGGCACTTTTGGGATATTCCAACTTAAATCTATTTTTAAATCTTGAAATTCATGTTCTTCTTCGTTTATGACTGTATCAAGTATGGGAGCTAAAGTTGTAGATCTAGAGCTGATTAAAGAGTTACTTCAGAATAATCGACTCATTGTGGTTCTGTAAAGTAATTCAAAGTTCTAAATTCTTGGATAACTTATCATGTTTTGACATACTATGTGTTCGCTCATACCTTCTCCGGGAACCCCTATATCTGTCAACTACCTATCCTGAGGACTTACACAAAACGTGGGTGGCTACAAGTAGAGTGGAAAACAACGAAAAGTTAGAAAGAATAAAGGAGGCTTGAATTAAATTATAGAGAAAGAAATGAGAAGAATTAAACAAAACTAACTAAACAGTTAACTATCATCAACTAACTTGGCTCTAATACCAAAAGGGCGGAAGCAAGACAGCGATAAAAGATAGCGATAAAAAGATAGTTATAAAATTAAAACAATTAAAACAATAAAAGTAATTAAAAGATAGATAAATAGAATAATTAAAAGAAATATAACTAACTTACAATCGTAAATTGTTCACTGAAAATAACTTGAAAGCCTAGCTTCAAAATACATAACTTCAAAATACAACTTGAATACAATTTTTTGAGAACGAGAAGTAAGAGTGAAAAGCTAGTGAATTCTCAATTCTTGAAAATTCTACTTTCTCCTTGACAAGAGTAGCTCTTTTATAAGCCAAGTAGATGACTGTGAGGCTTGTGACTTTAATAACTGGAAAGTAGGAGGCACACTGTGAGGCTTGTGACTTCAACAACTGGAAAGTAGGAGGCACACTGTGAGGCTTGTGACTTTAAAAGCTGGAAAGTAGGAGGCACATAGGTGTTGTGGGCAACTTTCAATGACTGATGGAAAGTTGTCTACTTTTAACTCTTTTTTTTTTTTTTTTTTCTTCCTCTCGTGACTGTATAGTCGACTAATGGGGAATCAATAACTCATGACTGCACAGTTGACTGATGGGGAATCAATATATCTATTAGCAATTTTTCTCAAAGTAAGAGTAGTGACTGAAGTTGATGTATACATGGAATCCAATGACTGTTTTAGGCATATGGGTCCTGAGCATCTTGGAATTGTGGACAATATGGATCATGACTAGTAGAGGCTTCAGATGAGGCTGATCCATCTGAAGCATCATCTTCATCTTGTGACTTGGCTTGGGCCAATAGTAACTTTGCAATCTGAATAAGTTCTTTATTACTAGTCTTGGACTTGGGCTTTGACTTGGATGACTTGGATTTTGAAGGCCCAGAATTGGCGGTTGGGCTCCTAAGTCTGACTGTGGTAAGATGAATGGGCTTCATTGAGTGACTGAAGCAGTTGAGTTCTGCTGAGAAGATTTAACCATTGTAGGAGTAGGAGCATGAATATTGATTGGAAATTCTTGCTGGACTTGTTCAATAATGCATTGGACTTTGAAAGCATCCCACCATTTGACAAAATGCTGGCGACTGACTAGGTTATTGGAAATATTGCATTGCCATTTAAATATCCAAGGGACTTTATAGTTGGACATAAAATGGAGCAATATAGGGAATTGACTTTTATGTTGACTCAATTTATAAACTAAAGAGAAATAATTGACTTGTTCTATTAAATTAGTAGGAATAATTTTTGGGATGGCACCATGCTGAGACCACCATCTCAGAAACCACGAAGGAAATTCTGACTTGAATTTATGGTCAAAAGAGAAGAACCGGGAGTGACTGTATGACTCAGTTTGGTGGAGAAGGATCTTAAACCAGGCATCAATATAATCATAGTAACTATATTGTATCTTGTGATTGGGAAGGTCATGAAGGAGAAAAGGGTGACCCCATTCATTCATGGATACAATATTGTGTATGTATAAAGAATGGTAAATGGTTTTACTAGCATTGACTCGGTCATAGATGGGTTTGATGACTATAGATTGGTGATGAAAGAGGATGCCTTTATAAAAAAAGTAATTGACTTTTCTGGATGGGAAGGAATGAAATGCCATCTAGAAGGGAAATAAATGTAACTAGTTCATTGACATTATGAATACTTTTATGAACTGGTTCTTTGTAGAAAAGATGGACTGGTTGGGGTTTAAGAACATAATCTTTTCTTGTAGTTCTGTATAGATTATTAGGAGGCATTGGAGTAATGGATTGACAAGTAAAGGGATCTGAAGCAAGGGCAGAAGTGTAACTAGGTTTAGGAATGCTACCAAGATTTTGGTTTTCGTTGACTAGATCAATTAGAGGAACAACAATAGGTTGACTGGTTGGAACAATGGCAAGTTTAGAAGGAGGCTTTTGACTTGACATCTGTAGTTGAACAAACAGAAGTTGATTAGCATCCACTAAGGAGATCTAAGTTATCAACATGGAAATTGAGAAGATTAGTGTAATGTGAAATCAAATTGCATTGATTGCGAATTTGCTGGAATTGTAAATAAGGATCTTGGTCAATCATTTTTAAATAGGTTATTTTGAAGGAGCAACAATGAATCAATTTGCGATATTGGGTGATTGCTAACTTGTGTATAGAACAATAAAGAGTAGGCATGATGCACTATCTCCCTTGTAAAAATTCTTGGGTAAGAAAATCAGGGATATAATTTTGATTGCCAGGAATGTATTCAATATCAAAATCAAAGATACTTAAAATAGATTGCTAACGGGAAAAAATATGTTTACTAACAATATTTTGGACATCATTTTGTAAAACATATTTAGCACTTTTACAATCAACTCGTAATAAATTTTTTTTGATTTAAAATATCATCTTGAAATTTACTAATACATAATACAATAGATAAAATTTCTTTTTTAATAGTACTGTAGTTTTTTTGTGCTTTGTTCCAAACACCAGAATGAAAATGAACAATTTGTTCAGATGACTTAGGAGTGATCTTCTGAAGGAGAATGCCACCATAACCAACATCAAAGGCATCAGTTTGAATAATTTTGAATGAATTTTCAGTAGGAATACCAAGACAAGGCAAAGTTTTAACATATTTTTTGACTTGTTGCAAAATAGCAGAATGACTGGGAGACCATGGAGGATGATTATCCTTCAACCGATCAAAAAGGGGTGGATAGGTTTTCCTAAGGTCTTGATAGAATTCAACAATGTAATTAAGAGAACCTAAAAATCGTTGTAACTAAGTTTTGTCTAAAATTTCATTAGGAAACTTAGAGGCTATAGACCGCCTGAACTCGCTCCGCGCGCGAGGGTGCGAATTGTGTTCTAGTTATTATAGTTCGGACTCCTGTCACGGTTCTGAATCTAATCTCACAAAGTGCAATGTAAGACTGATAAATCACCAAAGAGACCAAATCTGGCAAATCGTTTTGGAAAATTGATTTTAATCAAAAAACGCCAAACATGGACTGCTTTGCCAGATTTCAGAATCGCCACCTAAATATTTTATTTTTGGGAAATTTAGGAAACCTTGACTCGTGTCTAAGGCCATGTGTCCGTCATCACCAAAGTTGCCTCGGCTCGGGAACTTGAGTACGAGAGGGGAAGGTCCTGAAATGAGCACCCCCGCTCGCCCAATCAAAGGATCGGCCTCTACTAAACATGATATGTTATTTTGAAAACACGTGTTCTTTTTCCGGTTTATTAGCTAACCTACTATGTGATGCACACAGCATACAAGTATAGACTAAATCACTCGATTTGGAACAAAACATCTCACGTTCGTTTTCGAAATGGTTTGAAGGTGCTACTCGCAAGTAGGCTAAAATGCGGATTTGCCACCCTCAAGTGGGCTTAAAACATGATGATTTGCCACTTCAAGTGGGCTTAAAACTCACATTTTGATGAATTGTTCCAATTCAAGCAATGAAGCCTTCATCCACAGACATTCATGCAGTTAAACACTTAAGCAAATAGCCTCATGGCAAGCATTCTATCATGGCAGTCACTTACACACATGCAAGGATGCTAAAGCGTAAACACTCACAGTGTACTCCGAGCTAAAACAGAAAAACTAGTTAGAAATCATGCATGATCCTAGCTATGTTAAGATGCCTAATGCAGCACATGCAAAATGCTACTAAATAGGCTCGGCTATCTAAAATGGCATACGAATGCAACACTTGACAACATGTATTCAAATAGGTATTGAAATACAATGCAGTTTGAATGATGTGCCGAGCCTGGTGCATGCAAGACAAATGAATGATGCACGCATGCAAGCATAAGGTATGCTAATTGAAATATGCCCTAAAACTAACCATCAAAAGCTGGTAAATAAAAGGGAGAAAGACGTGGGGTTGGAAGACATTCACACACACACACACACACTTATTACAACATTTGCCCTCTCGATGGAGGGTCCAAATAATGAGCTAAGCTAATTAAGCTAAGCTAACCAACTAATCTAATTAAACTAATTAGACTAATTATTACAAAACAAAACTAATTAACTATTCCTAGTTAACTAAATATTACAAAATTGGAACAACTAGCTAATCTAAGCTAATTAGTTACAAATCGAATTAATTAAACACATTAAATAATCAATTACAACAACGACTAAGCTAACTTAGCTAAGCAAAATAGTTAGAAGGCCTCGGGATGAGGGATGCATGCATGCTTGATCGCCTCGCTCGGAAATCCATTGCTATGCCACCAATTGCCTCTGTTCGCACTTGATTTGATCTCTGAAAAGTGCACTAACTTCTAGATTGCTTTTGCTCCAACACAGGGACCCTCTGGTGGGCTGCCGACTAGAAAAGGGGGCTGTAGACCAGAAAAACTGGTTGTAGACCAGAAAAAGTGGTCGGTCGACCACCCTTACTGGTCGGCGACCAGAAAATTTGCCAAGCTCTAGTTTTGTTGCAACAGAGAACAACAAGGGGCATAGCAGTGTATTTGCAAGATATGTGTGCATAACCACCCTCCCTATCATTTCTCAAGCTCAAGGGAGTGCGGTACTCAACTCTTGGGCCACTAACCGAACATCGCAATGCACGATGGCCGAGAAGTCAAGTTTGCACAAGTCAATATCAATGAATGCACACAAATAACATATAAGGGCCTCCACCTCTATCATGCTTGATCAAGAGGGTCGGCGACCGAGAAATGCTACACGTTTCATCACTTTGAGTATGAAACGTGCGACTTTCCTTGTGTTTGGGTTAACGTCTGATCCAAACACATGCAACGCATCACACATGCAAATAACATGCTATCTATCAATGCTAGAGTGGCACTTATGAGGTTCCATCATATAAGCAATGCATGCATGGCATGTTTGGAGGCTAAAGCATCAAAGCAAGTAAAGAGCATCATACAAGAGGCATGCAATACAATGCTTAATGGACTTAAACCAACCCCAAACAGACCTCATGCATGCCCAAACAATGGCCAAAATGTGCTGAAACTTAAACACAAGAAGCAAGAAAAGCATGCTCAACTCATGGCTCGCAAGCAAGGCACAAAGCTCAACCCTCAAATGCATTGAAAGAGTGATAAACATAAGAGTATAACAAGGCTATATGCTCTGAAATTATGTGTTAAATGATGCCATATCACTCAAACAACACAAGTATAGCATGCAAGAGGCCCTAAAGCACAAGGCTAGTAAAGAGCAATACACAAGGAGTGTGCAATACTAAGCTTAAACAACTAAACCAGCTCTGGATAGAGCTCAATCATGCCAAAGCAAAGGCCAAAACATGCTGAAAAGGGAGCCCAAAAGCTTATACAAGCATGCATACACGTTGGCTCACAAACAAGGCATGAAGACACAACTCTCAAACACATTGAAGAAGTGGAAAATATGAGTGTGGAAATGAAATATGCTCTGAAATTATGTGAGAAATGAGGCTATACCATGCAAACATCACATTCCAAGCATGCTAGGGACCTCAAACACAAAGCTAGTGAAGTCAACTATGCCATAGCTATAATAAGCAAGCCATATATGACCAAGACCACTTAAAATAGACCTCAAGCATGTTAAATCTGTGGCAAAAATGTGCCGGAGCAAAGCTAACACATGCTAGAATGATGAACTAAAGCATGAAGTATGTTAGGCCAACAAGCATGATTGCACTACAAGTACCAAAAGCAAGCAACCAATGACCAAACCAACCCAAAATAGAGTTATGGCAGGTTCAAAAAGTCACAAAAACATGCTTGGACTCAGTTTAAAAGAAGTAGAAAAGCATGCTCAAGTACAAGGCCAACAAGGCATGGAAGCAAGACAAGAGGAGAGGGGACCACCCCCTCTCATTTTGGACCTCAAAAACACCTTTCCACCACTAAAATTCCTCTGAGTTTCAGTTGTAGAAAGGCCATGCAAAGGCTAAAACAAGAGCCTCAAAGGATGGCTCAAAAGTCTAACAAATAAGGCAAACAAGGGGGTGGAACACCCCCAACTCCCACAGGGCCTCAAACAGCCATCTTTAACACTTAAAAGTAGAACTTTTTGTAGTTGAAAGCAAGGCCTAAAATAGTATGCAAAGGGGGCCAAACACTTGATCAAAATAAAGCTTAAAGAGGGAAAAGACTCACCCTTGAAGAACCACAGCAAAGCAGCAACTTCTGAGGCAAAAACCAAGCCAAAAACACTCAAATACAACTTCCAAGAACCTCAGCTCAAGAGTGAAGGTGTTTCACTAGGTGTTTAGTGCAAAACTGTGAACAAAACTCACTTTAAGGCACAAAATAACACAAATATAGAGAGAGAGGGAGAAATCAAGAGAGAGAGAGAGAGAGAGAGAGAGAGAGAGAGATATGTTTAGCCTTAATACAAATTTCTAAACCTGTGAAAGGGGAGAGGAGCCTCCCTTCTTATAGAAATCCAAGTCTCAAGCTTGTTGAACAAGCTAGAAGCTTGGTGCAATCCCTCCATATATGGAGGATGCCTTCTGTGCCCAACAGCTGGCACAACTGGCAAGGAAAATATCTGCAGAAAGTGCAGGAAGGCCGCCGACTAGTTAAGGTGGTCGGCCAACCACCTCCCTTAGTCGACCGACCACAAAAGGTGGTCTACGGGGAGTAAAACTGGTCGGCAAGGGGGAAAGAGGGTCTACAGAGAGAGTAGAAGGTGGTGGCAGGTTGCCGACCACCTTAGGTGGTCCACAGACCACCCACCTTAGCTGGCCGACCATAAAAAGTGGCTGGCATGGAAGAAAAGTGGTCTACAGGGGGAAAATGGTCTACACCCCTGTTCCACCCTCCAGGCAAAGGATAACAAGGTTTGGTTAAAAAACAAACCAAAAGGAAGAAAGACAAGAGTCCGCAAGGCAAGGCACTCAGCCGTAAGCCCCGAAAACTAGTCTACGGGTACAAAAAGTGGCCTACGAGAGGGAAATGTAGTTTATGGCTACAAAAAGTGGCCTACAGGCCTCTGTTTCCCTTTAGGCAAAGGCATCAAGGCATGGTCTAAAAACTAGCCCAAGAGAAGAAAGTTAATAGGTCCCGAGACAAGGCGCTCAGTCGAAGGCTCCGGAAACTCAAAACGAGCACAAACATGCACAATCACCGAGTGCATAGACGATGACGTCTGAGTCTTAAGGTCGGTCAAAAATGGGGTGTCTACAGAGGCGAATTCAATAGATCAACTAATTAGAAGAATAGTAATTTGATATATATCATAACCTAAAAATCTGACTTTGGTTTGAAATAACTTAATTTTAGGGACAGATATGACTAAACCATTATGTTTAATAATCTGGAAGAAAGAGTGAAGATGTTTCCAATGTTCATCTATGGACTTAGAGAAAATAAGAATATCGTCAATGTAAACGATGGAAAATTGACTAAAGGGATTGAATATTTCATTTATCATGTTTTGAAATTCACCCGGTGCATTTTTTAAACCAAAAGGCATGGCATTCCATTTGTAATGAGCAAAGGGTGTAGTAAAAGCAGTTTTATACCTATATTTAGGGTGAATTTGTATTTGCCAAAATCCACTTTTAAGATTAAATTTACTAAAAATGACTGCTTGACTAAGATGTTTAATTAAATCTTTTTTATTAGGGATTGGATAGCGTATCCATTCTAAAACTTTATTTAAAGGTTTATAATTGATGACTAATCGTGGAACACAACATTCAAGTTCAGCGTCTTTATTAACATAAAAGACAGGACAAGACCAAGGTGACTTACTTTTACTAATGATATTATTTTTAAGTAATTCATTAATTTCTTTTTTACACATTTTGACTAATTCATTATTCATTTGAATTGGACGAGATTTAGTAGGAATTTGTCTTTCATCAAAATTTTTGATATAAGGAAGTGTAACTACATGTTTTTTTCTATGTCAAAAAGTATTAGGTAAAGTAGAGCAGATAATAGTTTCTAAATGGGTTTTGAATTGTTCAATTTTAGAAACAAGAATGAGATTTGTTAATTGAGATTCAACTATTTTATATTTGACTTCTTCCTTAAGAAACTTAAGTTGTTTGGTTAATCGGTAGATATATTGGGATACTGAACATTCTTTTAATTAATTTAATTCTTTGATTTCAGGAGGAGATAAGAATTTAAAGGTTACTGTTTGACCAAAAGCTTGTGTTGTTATTCCATGATTAGTGGTAGTGAATGGGTATAATAAAAAGATAAATGGAGTTCCTAAAATAACCTTATCTATCATATTTCGAACTAAAACAAATGATGTTTTAAAACAAACATTATTTTGACAAATATGTACTTTAGGTAATTTATATTTAATATACATTTGACTTCCATTAGCAGAACTTAATTGTTCACTAGTTTTATGATAATATTTTGTGGGGATTAAACCTTCTTGGATACAATTTAAATCAATGCTGGTATCAATTAGGGTTATGACTTCTATTTCAAAATAATTAATAACTAATTTGACTTTCGAATGCTATTTTTGAATATTAATTCTCTTAATAATATTTAAACGATTATTGTCATTGTGATTATCATTGCCATGATGAGATTTAGTTGATCGATTATCAAAGACGACACGGTTGGGATCGGGACTAGAACTAGATTAATCAGAGGAAGTATCATTATTATTTTGGAAATCATTAAGACTTTTATTGATTTTTAATATTGCAATTTCTTCTTCTAATGATTTGTCTTTAGTTTTTAATTCTTTAATTGTTAATTTAATTTGGTTAATTTCTTTTTGTAAATCTTGTAAGGTGACTTTTTTATGGTGAACGTTTTTGAATCTTTCTAAAGTAGAAGTTAACTAATAATTGGTTTATCTTGATGAGGTTTTTTTTGTATCTTTGTTCATTAGTAAAGATTTTAATTTGTTGGTATATTTTCTTTTTAGGTCAGGATTGTCTAGTTTACTAATTAATTCAATTAATGAATCTTCTTCTTGCTGGGTTTTACTAAGTATAGTGATTTGTTTACAGTAGGTATCATTACATCCTAGTTCAATTGGATCATCATCAGTATTATCAGTAGGAGAATAATAGTCAAAAGTACTACTAGATAGATTATGATCACTTGATGAGGTACTGGATGGATGAGGAGAGTGATTCGGGGTATTATTTAAGTTGAATATTTCAAATATTTGACGTTGATTTTCTTCAGTAATGTGTAATTGGTTAAGTTTATCCTTTAGGTTGGCTTTAGCTTTACATTTGTTAGAAGAATAGCCCTTTTTACCACAATTGTAACTAGTAAGATCTTGGGTAGATTTTGACTTTTTAAAGTTTTTGGTTTTCTTGTGATATTTCTTGTTAGGTTTAGCATAATATTGATCAGGTGATTTAGAGAATGAATATTTTTTACGATATTACTTATATGGTTTGGGGAAAGTTTTACTTTTCTTATGTTTTTTATGCGATGGGACTATAGGGGGTAGACCATATTGTTCACAGAAGTTACCTAATTTATATTTAGCCTTTTGTTTATCTCTATCTGCTTTTTGACTAAGTTTCATGTCAATACACATTTTTAATCCTTCTTTCTGAATAGTACTAATTATATCACCATAAGTTAGGTTATTATATTCAATAATACCAGTAGGTTTCAATAACACCAGTAGGTTGACTAAGGACATCTCTAATTTTATGGGCAAAAAGACTAGGTAATCCATTAATAAATTTTTCTTTCCAAAATGATTTAGTGCAATCATCTTTAAGCATAACTTTAGAAGTAAAAACATCTTTATACCAACAAAAATTACTTAATGTAGGGCAAGTTAAATTACTAAGTTGATCATAGATGCGAGAATGAATATTAGTAGGTGTTCTAATAAAATGTTTAAATATCAAAGTATTAATGCCATCAGGTTTACTTGTTCCTGTGTCTTTATCAAATATTGGGAAGTCATTTTCATCAACTTGGACTGCATTTTGAATATCTTCACGCATATTCTGAGTGAGATATTTGTCCTACCAAGATTTAAGCATACCAGAAAAACCAAAGGTAAGTAAAGAGACGATTTCAGGTTGAGTGTAGTCAGGATAATTACTAAGATAACTATTAGCTACCATAGACATGTGATTTAACTTTTGAAGAATTTGATTTTCACTAAGACCATCTATATTCTATTCATATAATTTTTTAGCAGAAATAGAAAATTGATTGCTAATATTAGTTTCTATAAATTGAAGGTCAGGTGGAGTTGGTTTATTATACCAATTTTTTGTAAGAGCAATAGGATTAACTTTTGGATGTACGATTCGATTAAGATAAGTGGTTTGAAATTGTTGTGCTAATTGACTAATTTCATTAGTAGATGTATCGGAGTCACTGGTAAATTCTAAAGGTGGTTGTTGTGTTAAGACAGTAATTCCTTTTTTGTTAGAAGGGGTAGATAACTTGGTAAATAAATGTTCAATAGCTTTAACAATATTAGTATCTTGAGTAACTAGACTTAACCTTTTTCCTAGTGCTAGGAAGATTAATAAGAGGTTTGTCTAAAGGTTTACTAGTTGATGTATGGCTAGTTGAGTAATCATCAAAATGAGTTTCAATTTTATCTAATTGTTTACCAATAGTTTTTAAACATTGATTTGTAGTGTACGACCGCCCCCTTTTAGTGGCCTGTCGGCCACTAATGCAATTTCGGGGGCAAAAATGGGATTTCAGCACGGGTCTCTTTAAATACACCACCAAACCTCATTTCCCCATACCCACATGACTGAAATCACCCTCCCTCTCTCTCTAGGTGCTTCCTTTCTCTAGATTTGTGCTTTGTATGCGTTTTCCAATGCCCCACACAAACTTTATTCGTAAATCCTCTTTGGCCCTCTTCACTTTGAACTGATCAGATTTTGTTTTCGTTGATTTTTCTGGGTTTTCAACACTTTGGGCTTGTTCCCCTCGAGTTTTTCTTGGGTTTTGTGAATTTTCCCGAGTTTTGACTTTTTCTCCCATTTTCTCTCTACTAGGGTTGACTTTTTCCAAGTTTTTCCTCTTTTCTCCTTCACCCACTTCCACCTACTTTCCAGATGTCCCTCATGACGGTGCTCCTCCCAAGGTACCTATGTTTCCACATGCTGTCAAGGTTGAGGAGCCTATAGTTGATAAGGCTGGCGAGGCAGAAGAGGACATTGCCGCTGACCTCGAGGCAGAGGCAGAGGTCTTCACCCCAAGGCTCGAGTATGAATTACTACCATTGAGGGTGAGGCCCTTTGATCCGGCCACTTACCACCCCCATACACACATGATGGCGCCTAGAGGCATCAGGCACTTTGATGATTTCGCTGATGGCATGCCGGATGATATTTTGCTGAGAGAGCCAGACTCCCATCTTTCCTAAGGCGCTACTGAGGTACAACCCTTATACTTTACTGCCTTTCATCCGACTGTCTTGCACTGCCTTTCATCTGACTCTTCTTTTATTGTTGTATTTCATCTGATTCACTCTTTTATCACTGTATTTCATCTGATTCACTCTTTCTTTGCCATAGGACTCTTGCTCTTGTAGGGGTTATGGGGCAGTGATGGCCAGGGATTGGTATTACGAGCTCCCCCCCGGGTCCGCGACCTTGTCAATGAGGCAGGCTTTGGCTTACTCTGCACCGGGCTCACGCACCATATGGCTAGCTGGACCCTACTCAGAGCATTAGAGGAGAGGTGGTGGGATAACACCAACTCCTTTCACTTCTCTTCCATTGGAGAGATGATGATAACCCCTGTAGACACCCCATTTTTGACCGACCTTAAGACTTAGACGTCATCGTTTGTGCACTCGGTGATTGTGCATGTTTGTGCTCGTTTTGAGTGCCTGAGTTCTCGGCTGAGCGCTTTGTCTCTGGGCCTCTAAACCCTCTTTGTTTTGGCCTTGTTTTTGAGCCAAACCTTGGTGCCTCTTCCCTGAAGGGGAGAAGGGCCTTGCCGGCCACTTTTGGCTATTGTCGGCCACTTTTCCTCCTTGCCGGCCACTTGAAGTGGTCGGTTGGCTAAGAGAGGTGGCTGGCTGGCCACCTGAAGTGGCCGACGGCCAATTTTCTCCTCTTTTAGATATTTTGTGTGCCAGCTGTTGATCACTGAATGCATCCTCCATACACGTATGGAGGGATGAAGGCAAGCTTTTTGCTTGTTTTTCTATATAAGGGGAGGTCCCTCCCCCATTTTGAGGGTTCAGAAATTTAAGAGCAAAATTTCACCTCTCTCTCTCTAGAACTCTCTCTCTTTTCCTATTTTAGGCTTGAAAGTGGGAATTCTCTACATATTTGCATACAACCTCTTGACCAAACACCTTCACCTTCGAGCTGAGGTTCTTGGAGGCCTTGTTTGAGCTTTTTAGAGTGGTTTTAGCTCAGAATTCTTGCTGTTTTCCTACTGTGCTTCAAGGGTAAGAACTTGACCCTTCTAAGCCTTGTTTTAATTCATTGTTTGGCCACCTTTGTGTGCTACTTTGAAGCTGGTTTTAACCTCTAAAAAACTCTATTTTTAAGGTTTTAAAATCATGGTTTGAGCCTTGTTTGGTTAGGGGGTGGTTTCCTCCCTTTGCTCTTTGGCTTGTAAAGCCTTTTGAGCCATCTTTCAAAGCTTTTGAAACACCCTTTTCTTGGCCTTTTAACCACTGAATTCCAGGGGAATTTTAGTGGTAAAAAGTTGGTTTTGAGGTCCAAAATAGGAAGGGGTGGTCTCCCCTCCTTGTGTTTTGTTTGCATGTGTTGATGGCTTAGCATGTGAGCATGTTTTTCTACCTATTTGAGACTTGATCTCAGTGTGTTTTTGCCACTGATTTAGCATGCTTTAACTCTGTTTTGAGCCTTTTTGGTCATATGAGTCTTGTTATGCATGGTTGTAGTGTAAATTGCTTTACTAGCTTTGTGTTTTAAGGTCTCTAACATGCTTTATTTGAGTTGTTTGCATGATATGGCATCATTTAGCATGTAATTTCAGTGTGTATAGTTCTGTCACACTCTCACTTTTGTCACTCTTTCATGGTTTTTGAGAGTTGTGCTTTGAGCCTTGTTTGTAGCTTAACATGTGAGCATGTATTTTTACTCTTTTAAGCTTCCACCTCAACATATTTTGGCCACTATCTTGGCACGTTTAAGCTCTATTTTGAGCTGGTTTAATCATTTGAGTTCGATATTGTATGCCTTTAGTGTAATGCTCTTCACTAGTTTTATGCTTTAGGCTTTGGAACATGTTGTGCATGTGTTGCTTACATGTTTTAGCATTATTTGGCACGCCATTTCAGCACTAAAAATTCTGCAACCTCCCTCATTTCTTCGTTTTTCTATTTGTTTTGAGGGTTGGTTAGTCTTAAGGTTGTGTTTAAGCTTGATAAAGCTTGTGCTCAATGGCTTTAACTCTCTTATGAGGGTTCCTCCTAGCCAAAGGCATGATCTCTCTCATGTCTTAAACCATTATTTGGTTGACCCCTCTCCCATTAGAGGACAATCACTTTGGACTTAATCGGTTAAAGAATGGCTTGGTAATGCTAAAATGAGTAAATAAAATTGAATCAAGTAAAACATGACTAAGATAAGCATGTTATTTGCATTGCATGTGTTTGGATTGGACGTTAATCCAAACATAAGAAATGTGGGATGTTTCATACTTATAGTGATGAAACGTGTCACGTTTCTTGGTCGCCGTCACCCTTGATCATGCATTATAAGGTGGTGGCCATTTGAGTCTTATGTGTGTATTCACTAAGCTTGTACAAGCTTGAATCTTTGGCCATTATGCATGAAAATGCTTGATTGGTGGCTTGAGAGCCAAGTGCCACACTCTTTTGAGCTTGAGAAATGATGAGGAGGGAGTACACACATTTCTTTGCAAATACATTGCTGTGCCTCTGTTGTTCTCTGTTACAGCAAAACCAGAAGCCTGGAAAAACTGGTGGCCGACAGGCCACTTATACTAGCTGACCGGCCAGTTAAGGTGGCTGGCAGCCACTTTTTGTGGCCGACTGGCCACCAATCCATTTTTGTGCAAAGTGTTCCTGTTTTGAAACAAAAGCAGTCTAGAATGTTGGTTCGATGTTCAGAGATTAAGGCAAGTGTAAACAAAGACAACTGACGACAAAGCGATGGATTTTCGAGAGAAGCTAGCATGCATGTCTCCCTCGCTCGCGACGCCATTTCATTGCTTTAATTAGCTTAGTGTAGTTGATTATTCAACTTGTGTTGTAATGTTTTAATTAGCTTAGCATAGCTAGTTTCAATTCGGTTTGTAATTAATTAGATAGAATAGTTAATTAGTTGGTTTATAATAATTAGCTTAGCTTAGTGTAGCTTAGCTTATTTATTCGGACCCTCCTTCGAGAGGGCACAATGTTGTAATAAGCGTGCGTGCGGGTGTGTGTGCATGTCTTCCAACCTCACTTCTTTCTTCCTTTTACTTAACCGCTTTCAATGGTTAGTTTAGGGCACGTTTTGTTTAGTATACCTTATGCTTTGCATGTTTGCATCATTCATTTGTATTGCATGCACCGGGCTCGGCGCATCATTCAAACTATATCATATTTCAATACTTACTTGAATACGTGTATCAAAATCGTTGCATTCATATGCCATCTTAGATAGTCGAGCCTATTAATTGCATATTGCATGTGTTGCATTAAGCATTCTGTATAGTTAGGATCATGCATATTTTTAACTAGCTTTTTATTTTGGCTTGGAGTACATTGTGAGTTTTATGCTTTAGCATACTTGCATGAGTGTGAGTGTTGCCATGATAGCATGCTTGCCATGAGGCTATTTGCTTAAATGTTTAATTGTATGAATGCCTGTGGATGAAGGCTTTGTTGCTCGAATTGGAACAATTCGACGATTGTGAGTTTTAAGCCCACTTTGCAAAGTGGCAAAATCATGTTCTGAAGCCCACTTGAGGGTGGCAAATCAGCGCTTTAGCCCACTTGAGAGTGGCACTTTCAAACCATTTTCGAAAACAAACATGAATCGATTTGTTCCAATTCTTGCGATTTTAGTCTATACTTGCTTGTGTGCGTCACATAGTAAAGTTAGCTAATAACCGGAATAAGAACACATGTGTTTATAAAACAACATATCACGCTTAGTAGAGGCCGATCTTTGATCGGGCGAGCGAGGGTGGTCATTTTAAGACCTTCCCCTCTCATACCCAAGTTCTCGAGCCGAGGCAACTTTGGTGATGACGGACACGTGGCCTTTGGCACGAGTCAGGGTTTCCTAAATTTTCTCAAAAATAAAATATTTAGGTGGCGACTCTGTAATCTGGCAAAGCAGTCTAGTTTTGGCATTATTTGATTCAAAATCGATTTTCCAAAATGATTTTCCGGATTGGACACTTTGGTGTTTATCAGTTTCACATTGCACTTTGTGAGATTAGATTTAGAACCGTGACAGGAGTCCGAATTGTAGTAGGACCAATTCGCGCCTCTCCAAAAGGGGGGCGCACGAAGAAAGTCGGGTCTACAACCCCCTATGACTTTTCGATGATCACAGGCTTAGGAGTAGGTGGTGATCCTATCACAATCCAAACCCACCCCTAGGGGTTTAGCGTCGTAACCGGCCAGTAATCCTTGGATTACCAAAGGCCTCTGAACAGGACAACATAAGATAGGGGCTGCAGAAGCAAATATACAAAATAAACATCATCCATTGAGCTGTGCAGACATACATGGAACAAAATAATTTTAAACTTTATAAACATACCCAAGACATCACATAGGTACAGTAATTATACGTTACCCCATGTATAGATAATCAAAAGCAAATTGTTCATTAACAAGAGAAACAAAGTGTTGAATGTTCAAAAGATAAGGCCACACAACTTGACTTGGTCTGGAACCTCCTCGGGAGGCACAAAGGGTGGCTGACAAAATGGAATCCCAGGCCATCAACTCTAGGCCTGATCACGTGCCTGGTCACCTACATACAAAATATAAATAGTGAGTGAGAGCCCAATGAATAATAACAAGGTAAAGGGGTTTTAGCGAATGATGTCTATCACAGAGTTAGAAATCAGAGTTTATATCAGAAACAGGGTCTTATGCATATTCAAATTTTCAAATCAGCAATAGGATCATATACATGTTCATGCTCATAATCATATTCATATTTGGATCTTGCATAAAATCATACGTGGTACATCCATTAGCTATCATATCAACTTGGTCCTGAGGCTCACATGTATAGTTGGTACCGACAACCATAAAGGTCCATATCTTGCGGGCAAGTAGCCACGGTATTGTTACCCCTAGGCAAGGGCCACGTGAATATAGGCCTCGGTATTGTTACCCCCCGACAAGGGCCACGTGAATATAAGCCTCAGTATTGTTACCCCTGGGCGAGGGCCACGTGCATATTGGCCATGGTATTGTTACCCCCGGGCGAGGGCCACGTGAACTAAGGATGCCACAAATACATTTCAGAAAAATGGACATTCATTCATAATTCATAAAATAGCATTTCAGAGAACAGATCGTATCATATCAGTCAGAAAATAGTTGTAATTAAACATAGCTTTACAGAGTTATTACTCACAATTAACAGATGGCTCCAAGTAGACGAGTAGAGTAGGTAACTCACTTAACTCGAGGCGCGTGACCTATATTAACACATAACAAATACACATTTGAAACACACGTTGGAATATATTTAACTCATTACTTTCCGTTCTTAGTGTGTTCCTACATTTTACCCTTATTACTATGTCTTAATCTTGGCTTAGGAATGTCTAGGATGTAATGAGGATACTAAAATGCATTGGTAAATGCTTGGTCAAATTTTTGAAAACAGGGTCCCCGCTCGAGTGTATATTCCCCCGCTCGAGCAGACATGCAATATGTGAGGGGACGCTCGAGCACAACTTCTCGCGCTCGGGCCTTCTGCAAATTTTGAAAAGTACTGGTTATGCGATTTTCACGCTCGATGAATGCTCGATGGTTGCTCGAGCGTGAGGCTAAACATGAAACTTCTGGGAGCATATATTTCACGCTCGAGCATAATTTAGGTCGCTAGAGCGAAAATCCAAAAAAAAAGGTTTCCGCTCGAGCGTAGAATCTCACACTCGAGCGGAAGTGCAGAATCTAGAATTTCCAAATTGCACTCCCAAGCTGCAAATTCAAATCCAAAGCTATAATTCACATCCTTGTGGGCCGAAAACTTAAGACAACATGTGTAAACTTGTAAAATATAAAGGTGTAAAGATCATTTCATGAAATCAAGGCACAAAAGTATGTCAATTGTGCAACATTCAACTTGAAATGTAAGAATATGATATGATCATGTCATGCATGTGTAATTTGAGTTCATAGCTTCCCAAAACATGATCAAATGAAATATTCAACTAAAAAACATGGTGAATTGTTAGTGTACAACCAAAATATGAACATGCATGTGAGGATTCTTATGAAAACAACTTCAAAACATCATAATATGGACATGCATGTATGATTTGAGTTAAAATTCTTTAATCCTAGCCCATTCTCATGTTAGTCCACCTCTTTAACTTGAATTCTTTCAAAACCTAACTCAATTATACAACTAAGGGTTAGATTCCTTACCTAGGCTTGTCAAGATGAGAGCTAGAAGCTTAATTTTGAGTTCCTAAGTCCAAATCCTTCAATTCTAGTAAATTCTTGCTCAATTCTTCAATCCTCTAGTTGAGATCCATCCTCCCTCTCTCTCTCTCTCTCTCTCTCTCTCTCTCTCTCTCTCTCACTCTCTCTCACTCACGTTGAGTTCATAGATGAGGAAACAAGGGTGTCAAAAATGTGTAGGAGTGATAGAAGTGGCCTTATATAGGCCCACTTAGTGATATTTAATTAATTTGGCTTAAGCTAAGCAAAGTGGCATTCATTAATCTAATTTAATTGTTCCAAATCGAATTTCAATTGAACTTACCAGAAAATTCTAAAAATTCTAATTAATATATAAATCAAGTCAATTTCTAAATTGGATGCCGATGAGGCCTTTAATTCACAAACCGAAACGAAAACACGAACAGATCTTTCTACGCTAAACAGATATAAGCACAATATTGCACACATACATAAGCAATTTAATTCAGAATTTCTCTTAATTACTGATTAAGCTTATTTAACCACGAGTTAATGTAAATCAGAGGTTGGGGTTATTACAGATTCGATCCCTTTCGACATGGACATGGGCCAGTGGGAAGCAGCCTGGACCTACCTGCTTGGAGTGAGCCCACCCCTATACATGCCAGCTATGGTGTGATACAGTTGGTTCATCAAGCACTTCTGCAGCAGTCAGCCTGGGATAGAGGAGGAGGTGGAGCAGTACGCCCGGGGCTTCTTGATGTACCTTCTCGGTACCACCTTGTTTACGAACAGATGGAATACCGTGGGTTTGTACTTACTGAGCGCCCTTATGACCCTGCCCTGAGTTCGGTTTTATGATTGGGGTGGAGCTAGCCTTGCTACACTCTACAGCTACATGGGCTCCACTTCCTGTATGAAGGGAGACATGGTTGGAGGCTACGAAAGAGCCTGGGAGGTATGCATTGCACCTTCGATTTTGTTTACTTCTTCTTATGCTTTCTGCTTTGCATTTTCTACTTTATATCTGTTCATGCATTGTGCCTTCTGCTTTGCACTTTCTATTTAATATATGTTCACACGCTGTTGATGCACACTTCTGATCTTTTCTTGCAGCTGTGGGTTTATGCCTATTTCTCGGCCCTGGCTCCAAAGCCGATGGATGAGATTGCTCCAACCGTACCCTACTCGCGGTGGTATGATGGCAGGTGCCGTCGCCGGAGCCGCGAGGACATGACCTTTGCCTTCTATCGTTGTTACTTCAACACAGTGGTCGCCCTTGAGGTAATCTGAAACTCACAATCATTTTTGCTTTATTCCCATTGCTACTGTTCTGAGACATGTTCTGATAACTGACATCAACTAATAACTTATACTGTCTCTATTTGTAGATCACCCGGCAGCCATGGGCGATAATGCCAACTGGAGTCAGGGACCCGTATGCTGAGGCTTGGGCTACCTCTCGATACCAGATTTTGTTGGAGGGCCCATTCTGCCGGGCCTGGTTCTTGGAAGAGCGGTTTGTACGTCAGACACTGGGCTTGCCTGCCTCGGTTGTTCCTATGTCGCCCCCAGCATCCATGAGGATGCTGGGGCTGGATGTCGACTACTTCCGAGGGGCCATTATTCAGTATATGGTGGGGCTGGATGTCGACTACTTCCGAGGGGACAAAGATTACACGACCTTCATTCGAACTCATCTTATGCCACCCCTGATAGGTGTTCGCGCGGGTGACGCAGTAGGTGCTCCCTTGGCTGAAGAGGCTACTCAGGAGGTCGAGGCTGGTATTGGAGAGGCCCCTTCCGCTGCGTAGGTTGCCAGTTGGCCAGCGATTCCTACCGCGATTCCTTGTAGGCGGCTGAGCGAGATGGTCTATTAGCTCCCGATCGAGCCACCAGAGACGGGGCACGGGTACGTCAGAGCCACGAGCGCACGTTAGGTACGGACCACACTTGACACCTTGCATTTGGCATTCTCCTTTTTCAGATATTGATTATTCAACTTCACTTACAGGCACCCACAAATAACACAGAGGGCCTCCTTCAGCTGGTTGCCTCCCTAGTTCACATGGTGCAGAGGAGGGAGATACTATTCGCTTTGCACGGTTTCTAGGTATACTTCCCTTCCCTTTATGCATTGCATTGTTTCCCACACTGTACTGACATGCCATATTTCCACTGATACACGATACTTATACGGTAAACTGACATGCATTTTGAAACACTATACTGACACACTATACTGACATACTGCACCCATGCTGTATCTATTTTCTGTATCATACTCATACTACATACCCCATTCTGCAACAATACGTACACTGTATCTGATATGTTGATACTTGTTTTTTTAGGTTCCATCTGCATCGAGGGCACTAGCAACAGCAACAGCACCGGTGACACCTCCTCCAGTGGCAGAGAGGAGAGGTAGACAGGCTCCAACACACGGCCGAGATGAGCATCGAGGTCCAGGCAGGGGCAGAGGTGCTCGGAGTCGGAGTAGCTTAGAGCTGGTTTTGAGTGGGGATGATACTGAGACCAGCGACTTCAAGGGATCAAATAGCAAGGAGGACATTGAGGCTGGTTCTAAGTCAGGGAGCGGAGATGATGATATTGGCTCTAGCTCGGAGTCTAATTCTAATAGCGGCGTTGATGGAGACAGTGCCCTTGAGTCCCCTTCGAGAAAGAGGACGAAGAGGGCCTCTCGAGCTTGATGCGACTGCCGTAGATTTTTGTACTCTTTTGCTTAGTTTCTTTTATTTTGGTAGCTTAGCACACATATAGCTTCAGTTAGTTTTTACCTTTTCTTTTGAAAACTTGTACTCTCTTTTGTAAAAACTATGATCGGGGTAAAACCCTGCAGTTTTATGAAAAGAGTTACTATTTTTGCATCATGAGCACCACATTTGCATAGAATGAAAATGGAGTTGGATTTGAAACCGAGAATGCTTATATTAGAATAATGTTCTTAACTGGGTAATGAACTGACTAACGACCAAAACGCAAAATACAACTCGATACATGGGAAACAACATAAAAACAACATAAATGCAACTAGACACACTTGCTATAAACAAAAGACTCAAAACAAAACCCCAAGACACAAAGACCAGGACAAAACCAAAATGCCAAACTGTTCATGCCACAAAGTGGACGGCCGGCCACAAAAAGTGGGCGGTAGGCCACTAAAAGTTAGTGGCTAGCCTGCCACTTGTGGTGATCCGCCAGATGGCTAACAGCTAGCCTCCCCTCACAGCCCTATCTTCTAGAAAAGGTCCTCCTTCGCAATTTCTTTACCAGAACCTCATTTTAGTTGCTGTTTTCATTGAAAATTGAGATCTTCCTTGCAGATAAACGCAAAGATTGGATAGCCATTTTAGACAGCATGGAAAAGGTGAATTTATGAGGTTTTGGCATAAACGCGCTTTTCTGTTGAGTCGTACTCCACTTGTTTTCCATTCCTCCATGCCCCGGCTCGATGTTGGGACCCAATTACACTTGTATTTCACTTTGGAGCATAGGAAATGTGTCCGACTCTTGAAGAGTTTCAAGCATTGCTGGAATCCCGACGCGATAAGAAAATCATGCCTCAGCTCCGTTTTGGCCATGCCTTAGCTTTGGGACGGATGTGTGGGCTTACTTTGCACGAAGCTTGATCTTTGGCTTATGACGGGGAGCTAGATGTACCCAGTTTGATTCATCGATTTTCTAATCCTGGAGACAAAGGCGACCTTCTCTGGCGAGGCTTTTGGCAACATGCCCTCTGTTTATGTATGCTCGCTCATTTTCTTCTTGCCCCTAGTTATGCCAGAGCCAACATTAAGCTAATCGAAGTAGCCCAATGCCTGAAAGAGGGTAAGAGTTGCATTGGTTTGGGACTAGTCGAGACCCTGATTGGTTTAGATGTTTTTTATCGGTGAGAGACCACCAGGTTTGTGGGGAGTTCACTTCTGCTCCAGGTATTGTTTCCCACTCTTTCTTATAAATGTGATTCTCACATCACTCAGCACTCACACTCTATTTTCTCTCAAAGCCCTTTCTTTCATTTTCTCTCAATGTACATCTCTCTATTCTTTAATCTCTCTTATTTTTCATCCCTTCCCAGGTATAGCTGATGGATAAGCTGAAAGTGGTGGACCTTTGCCTCGAATATTCAGCCCGAGCTTACTTCTTCCGCTAGTGACTAGTGGACTTTCCCAATGAGGGATGGTGGTGCAACTGAATGTGCAGCAGATCTGCAGTGGACATAGCTTGGCGTTGCCCCTGGCTTAATTTGACCGAGATGAGCTATAACATGTCCCAATAGCCGGGTATTCAGTTGATTGGCCTCACGCACTGCTTGTTCTACTTCTCTTTCCAATTTAGACGCTAGTTTGGACATGATTAGACCTATCCAGATGAGGGAGTCGAATACCCAGCTTCATTCTTGCTTCGTGGTTCACACTTGACTCGATACCTCACTGCTTGGAGGACGAGAGAGTGTCTGGCCCCTGCCCCTAGCTTCAGTTATGCCCTTCTAGCAAGTGCTTGGCTTGGCTTGGCTTGAGGACGAGGCACAGGTTGGGCCAACTTCGGCGGCAGAGACTTTCACAAGCACGAGCAGAGGACACAGGAACACCTGATCTGATCTATGCCCCTAGTTTATTGCTTTGACCTTTCTTTTCAAGTTTTATAATGTAAAAGCAACTTTGATTTAAATTAGAGAGTTTGGAGAATGTACTTTTGTGTTGAAATCAATGGGATTAAAGTTGTGAGCACTAAGAACTTTCCTTTTGGTCCTAAAATGGTCTAAGTTGTAAAAGGAAAAATTTTGAAAAAAATCAACTTTTGTTAAAACTTTTCAAAACAATTTTTGGGAATGATCACTACCTGACACGCATAGAATCAACCCTCAAGATGTATAGCCCTGAATCAACAGATCGCAACTGCCCATAACCGCATTCATACTGGCCTTTCTGCTGCCATGGTGAAGATCACATAAACGAGCTAACTGATAATAGAGAAAGATGGCCTAATAAAAAATGAACGAATAAGACAGTTGAGTTGGAGATGGTTATAGCTGAACTTTGAGATGAAGTTGCCTACGTATCCCAAAGATGGGAATCAGGCCTTACGTATCAGTTTAACTCGAGTATTAACTCTCACTTTTTGCGCTCTAACTTTTGCCAAAGTTGCCCTTTAGGGTTTTCAACCTTATGAGCTCAGTTTTTCTTTATTTCTAATTTTTCATGCTCTAACTTTTGCCTAGGTTGCCTTTCCGGGTTTTTGGCCTAGCGAGCCTCTTAGGGATAATATTTTTTTAACTTGTCCATATTGATCAGCTGTGAAAACTCCAGGCCATCCAGGTCCATAAGAATAATCGCCCCTCCTCACCAGATAGATTTGATGATGTAAGGACCAGTCGAATTGGGTAGGAACTTGCCCCTAGGGTCGTGGATAAGAGCTCAGTTGTCTTTCAGTACCATGTCTCCTTTCTTGAGATTCCTGGACTTGACTTTCTTATTAAAAGCCCTAGCAATTCTACGTTGGTAGCCCTGGACATGATACAATGCCCTTAGTGCAGACACCCCATTTTTGACCGACCTTAAGACTCAGACGTCATCGATTGAGCGCTCGGTGATGGTGCATGTTGTGCTTGTTTAGAGGTTTCTGAGTTTTGGCTGAGAGCCTTGCCTCCGGGCCTCTAAACTTTTTTGTGTTTTGGCTCGGTTTGTGGACTGAATCTTGTTTCTCTTCCCAGAGGGAGGGAGAGGTCTTGTAGACCATCTCTTCGTGGTCGTAGACAACTTTTCATGGTCGTAGACCACTTTTCCCGTTTGGAGACTAGTTTCTGGTTTTTGGAGCCTTTGGTCGCGTGCCTTATCTCGGGACCGCTTAACGTTCTCCGTTTGGCGTGGTTTTTGAACCACACCTTGTTGCCTCTGCCTAGAGGAATACTGTGGTCCGGGAGACCACTTTTGTGGTTGCATACCACTTTTGGTGCTCGTCAGCTAGTTTTCGGGGCTTTCAGCCGCGTGCTTTGCTTCCCGATCTCTCGTTTTGCATCCGTTTTGGTTTGTTTTTGGTACAAACCTTGTTTTCCTTGTTTGGAAGGTGGTACAAGGGTGGAGACCACTTTTTCTCCTTGGAGACCACTTTTTCTTCTGCCAGCCAGTTTTCTGGTCGGATAACTGGCTTGCTTGGTCTTTGGGCCACATTTTTTGGTCGGCCACCACACTTTCTTTCATGCCCTGGACTCTCTCCCACCATAGCCGACCAATTTTTGCTCTGGAAGACCATTTCAAGTGGTCGGCCGACCACTTTAAGTAGCAGGCCGACCACTTCAAGTGGTCGGCTACTTTTTGACACCTTTTTGGAGCTGGAGGACATTTGGGCTATCCTCCATACACGTGTATGGAGGGATTTGTTTGAGGCTTAGCTTCTCCAAGAAGCTTTGCCTTTTGGTTTCTATAAGAGGGAGGCTCCTCCTCCCTCTTTTAGGTTCAGAAAATGAAGGCTTGAGTTATACATATAGCCTATATCTATACTTCTTCATTTTGCTCTTGTTTTGTGTTCAAAAGTGTAGTTTTGTCTTGCCTTTTCACACAAACTGTCACGTCCTCAAACCCGCCCCTAAAAGTTTGGGCATGACCCGTTTGGAAATCGAACCTTTAACCTGTTGTATATAACATACGGGGCCTTATCGGAAGCATTTAATATGAAAATAACGACACTACTAAATTCCATTGAGCTACTTCTACATGCCAGGATCTCATATAACGTATGCATCATAGAAGACGGATAAAGTTCCAAGCTATACCCCAAAGTGTCGGTTATAAACAAACACCTATACAGTCCCCGCCCTATCATTGGGCATATACAAAAATCATTGAAGAACGAAGTGTTGCACACATGTCAACTTTAGGCCAACAACTAGAGTGCAAAACCAAGGTTCGTCAAAACTTCATGAAAATAAGAGCAGCTTCTCTTAGGCTTGGACATGGAAAGGTTGACCAAAGCGGACAAGCGTCATGGCTTAGGACTGACCACTTGGTTGGTTACCTACAGAAACAGACATAACATAGGGTGAGCCAAGCTCAGTGAATAGTATGATACATAAATGCACAGTTAAACATAATATATAACAATGCATAAATAAATGCGAAGATCATGTAGTTAATCTGTTCCTGTTTTCATTTCAAATGGCCTTAGGCCCCAATCGTGAGTCATAATGGTTTTAAGCCCTTGAACACATTAACATTAAGCTTTTAAACATAATGGCATATAGCCCTTGTATACATGGCATGAAGCCCTTGTCAGAATGGCATAAAGCCCTTATCAGAATGGCATTACAGCCCTTGAACATATAGATATATGAACCCAAGAGGTGTCTCACACGGATTCTAGAGGTAACTCACATCGTAGCACTTAGTTCCGTGTAGCACTTTGTTTCATATCAGAATGGCATAAGCCCTTATCAAGTTGGCATTAAGCCCTTGAAACATATTGGCATGAAAGCCCTTGAAACATATTGGCATTAAAGCCCTTGTAACATATATATATGAACCCAAGAGGTGTCTCACACGGATTCTAGAGGTGGCTCACATTGTAGCACTTAGTTCCGTGTAGCTCTTTGTTTCATTTCATAACAACTTATGCAGATGGCCATGAGCCTCATAACTTTCACAGAATGGCTTTCAGCCTCATAATTTTCACATATGTATGGACTCAAGAGGTGTCTCACATGGACTCTAGCGGTGGCTCACAATGTAGCACTTAGTTCCAAGTAGCACTTTGTTCCATACCAATAATTAGCAGGTCTTACATACCAAACCATACATAAATGTCATACCATAAACGGAAATAAATTCATACATATGCCTTATGCTTGAATCATTAACAAAAATCATAATTCATACTTACTTATACTTGGCATTTTAATAGCGCTGGCAAATCAATAAAAAGCATTCTTGTTAGTTCCATAAGGAAATTCCTCAACATTGGGAACTTGTAGTATACTTGAACTTGTACATACGTAAGCTTGTAACATAGCTTGTAACATACTTAAGCTTGTATTGCACTTAAACTTGTAACATACTTAAGCTTATATCGTACTTAAACTTGTAACATACTTGAACTTATAACATGCGTATACTTGTAACATACTTGAATTTATAACATACGTGAACCTGTAACTTGCGTCTACTTGTAACATATAACATGCGTGAACTTGTAACCTACTTGAACCATGGTATTATTACCCCCGGGCAAGGGCCATAAGACCACAGTATTATTACCTTCGGGTAAGGGTCTTGTGCGAAGGATGTCATGAATACTTTTACATATATGGATAATCATTCCTTAAGTCATAACGTAACTTATCAGAAAATGAAGCATTTCTTGTTATGTCATATCATTATCATGCACTTAACAAAATAATTCATATTCTTATGTGGGTTGCGTACTGTTGATAAACCTTTACATTCATATCATAGATTCTAAACGATCTTGGGTCCCTTCGTAACATAATCGAATAATCTTAGGTTCACACAAATATCATAAGTTCCACTTATTCTTTAAGAAATAACATAGTATGTTGATAAATAACAAAGACTAATATTCGTCATTAACAGAACATAAGGATTCCAAAATCATACCAACGTACGCGAATCTTTCAGCGTTCATATAAGTTCACATTGCTTTCCAATTGTCATAAATGTTCGTATAACACTTACAAAGAACAGAGTATTAGTGATAATAATTATCAACAGTAGATAAAATGTACATTTTTGTACTACTACTCATAGTGCTACAACGGAGTGCTTGTCCCTTCTGGAGTGTGCCCTGTACACATACATAACTTGATCATTAGTTCTTTTTTTCTTTCCTTCATTATTCTTCACAAGCCCACCATTAAGCATCCATTTATACCCCAATTTCCTCCATCTTAATATATATCAATAGAAGATTACCATTCTTGCAAACACAGTATGAAATTTATAATCAACCACTTCGATTTCAAGATAGAAAGGAATTGTGTGAACATTTTCATAAAGAAACCACATTAAATCATTCTCTTGATTTTAATAACTAAGCAAGCCCACAAGTATTGAGCAAAATAATTTGGGATTAACCCATTTCAGAGAACTCCACATTTTAGGTTACAAAAATTAAACTCAACATAATCGCCACAATTCAACATAAACAACATGCTTCAACTCAACATCATTAAATATATTACAACATAATTCAAGAGGAATTCTTAAATCCCATTTCCACATTCCACAACCGAGTTCATGTCATCCATATCCTTAATAAATTATTTCCCCAATTTTTCCTTTACATTAAAGCAGGAATCACAATGTTCATAACATAGTTCATTCGCAAATTTTAAACATAATTTTCAAACATTTCCAAATTCCAATTAAACTTGAACACATATAATTCACTACCTCAATTTCATTACTCTACTTTCAATTTGGGCCAATTCATTAGTTATCTTCATTAATCAACCTAGGGTTTCAAGAAAAACCTAGGAATTCCAAGAAAAATCCAAATTTCTTAACCCATTATTTTTTGTTCCAATTTCCTCATTGATTATAAGTCTAAAGTTCATAATCCATCAGCTTAACCTAGCAATTACATCTCCAACATTATAAACCCGAATTCCCCCAATCTCAAGTTGAGCATAATATGTTCAAAACTATAGATTTTGTATTTACATACTCAAAATACCATAAATCCATACTCAAAATACCATAAATCCACCCATGAATGCAATATTGAAAGGGAATAAGGACTCCTACCTCAAGATTCGAGCAAGAAAAGCAAGCTTTGAGAAGAATCCTCCACAAATTCGAATTTCAATCGGTTGAAAATGTTGCCCCTTTCTTGTTCTCCATCCTTGATGCAAGATCTATGGTGGATTTGTTGAGAAAAGTGGAGGAAATCAAGGTTTTGGGAGCTAGGGTTTCGGACATGGAAGAGGGGAGAAGAAGAGAGGAAAAGAAAATGCAAGAAATGAGCTCAAAATCACGTTTTTGAGCTGCTGCCCGCACATCGCCGCACGTGCGCCACATTTCCCGCACGTGCGGTCCTGCTTCCAGCACAGATATGAAAACTTCAAACATGCGTAACTCCCTCATCCGGACTCCGTTTTAGGTCATTCTTGTGCCCAAATTGAAGCCCCGAAAATAATCTTTCCAATGGTTCTAACCTCACATCCAAATTCAAAGTGTGGAAAAAGAAAAGGGCAAAAGAGTGACGGCTGATCGTAGGCGAATTATTCGAATTAAAGTTTTTGGTCCAATCTTACTTTACCATCACACCACTACCTCAATCAATACCCCAAAATAGATAATAACATTCTCAATTCCAATGGATATAGTTGAATTAAAACACATTAACCCCTAATTAAATAAGGATGACTTTTGGGGTCATTACACAAACACACACTCAAACACTATCCTTTTGCTACTGAGGTGCTTAGGAGCTGATTTTGGTGTTCTTGGGTTGCTTTGAGCTTGGAAAAGTTGTTGGAGTTGCAGTGGTAGAGAAGGTCTTCAAGGGTGAGTCTTTGACCTTTAAAACCCCCATTTTTGCTTAAGCTTTTGGACCCTTTTGCATCTGTTTTTGAGCTTAACTTCCTACTAAAAAAAGTTCTATACTTAAGTGCTTAAAATAGTTATTTAAGGTCTCTTTTTCGTTTGGGGTGATTTACCCCTTCTTAGGCCTTGTTAGGCCTTGTTTTGAGCCATCCCTTTAGGCTCTTGGTGAAGCCTTTGCATGACCTTTCTACCACTGAAATCTAGAGGATTTTCAGTGGTGGGAAGGTGGTTTTGGTGTCCTAAATAGCAGAGGGTCATCCGCTCTCCTTGTATTGTGTTTTCTTGCTTCATATGCCTCATGTTTGAGCACCTTTGATAAGCTTGTGTTAGCTTGTTGTTAGCATGTATTTGTGTTTGTTTTGCTAAGGCATAACACTGTTTTTGCTTGCTTTGGTCACTCCATACATGGTTAATACACTTGTGGTGTAAATCACACAAACTAGCTTTATGTGCTTCATGAAGTAGCATGTCATTTTAGCTTGTTTTCTTTCCATTTCAGCATGTTTTTGGTGATGTTTTTCCAAGTCATGACTCTGTTTTGGTTTGGTTTGGTTGGCCCTTGCATGCTCCATACACTTGTAGTGTTGTTCCATGAAATAGCCTAACATGCATCATGTTGTAACATGTCATTTTAGCATGCTTTTGGCTTAGCTCTGAGAAGACTTTGTTCATGTTTTACCATGTTTAAGGTCTGATTTGTGTTGTCTTGGTTGTGCATGACTTGCTTTGTATAGCTATGGTTCAATCTAGCTTGTTAGCTTTGTGTGTTGAGTCCTCTAACATGCATCACTTGGACTATTTCAATGATTTGACATCATTTATTATGTGATTTTAGTCCATGTTTCATGGCCATGCATTCACATTTGTCACTCACTCAATGCGTTGGAGGGATTGCCCCTTTATGCCTTAACATGATCCATTGCGTATGCCTTCATGCCATAGCTTGTGAGCCATCATTTTAGTGTTTATTTGGGGTTATTATGCCATGATATAACTTTGATTTTTATTGGTTAAGTCATCCCATGCTTGGTCCTAATAGGTGTAGTGTAATCCACCTTATTTGCCTTGTATGCATCATGCCTTATGCCCTCTATGCTAGCTTGTTTTGGCTTCCTTCCATGCATGTTTTAGAATCATTTTAACATGTTCTAGAACCGTTTTGAGTTGCCTTGGTCACATGCTTCATGTTTTGTATACTTTGAGCACCATTGCATGCTTTTTTTGTGTTGTGTACGTGATTTGGCATCACCTAACATGACATTTCAGAGCATATAGACTTGCAATGTACCCACTTCGTTCACTCTTTGAGTGCCTCTAAGGGTTGTGCATTGTTGCCTAGTTTATGCCTTAGCTTGTATGCTTGCTTGCCTAGGTATTTGAGCCCTCGTCTCAGCATGTTTAGGTCTTATTTTGACCTTACTTGAGCTCTATCCATACTTAGTTCATGCATTTGTGCCATGTATTGCATGCCGCATGTGTAGTCCTCTTTATTAGCTTTCATGCTTTAAGACCTTCGCATGCTATGCTTGTGTTGTTTGAATGATTTGGCATCACTTCTCACTTCATTTCAGTGTACTTAGTGTTGCTACACTTCCATGCTTTTTACTCTTTAAGTGTTCTTGAGAGTTGCACCTTAGTGCCTTAATTGGTGAGCCAATTAACATGCATGCTTGTATGTGTTTTCGGTACCTTCATTTTAGCACTATGGCCACTATTTTGGCATGACCGAGGTCTGTCCATTTCAGTTTAAGTCCATTGAGTTTGTGGTTTGCATGTTGTTGCATGCTTGGTGTATTGCATATTGTTGCCCCTGTTGCATTGCATTGTGCATGCATGCATTACATGGTGTTTAGAACCTTATGATTGCCTTGCATTGAGTATGCCATCTAGGCCCTAGCATTTAGCATTGTGTATGCCATGTCACCTTGCATTGAGAATGGTATCTTACATTAAACATTGAGCATGCCATGTAGTTCATAGCATTGAGTATGGCATGATTGTTTGCATGTAGTTCATAGCATTGTGTATGCCATGTTGTTTGCATTCTTAGGTTACATCGCATTGTGTATGCCATGTTGTCCATTTGCATTGTGTATGCTAGTTGTTCTTAGCATTGTGCATTGTGCATTGTGCATTGTGCATGCCATTAGTCTTGTTAGGTTGTTCATGTTGCATTACATGTTTGCACGCTTGTCCCTCGCATATTGTTCATATGCTTGTTTCATTGTATTGCATGCTTGCATGTTTGAGTTGCATTGCATTGTGTATGCCATGTTATGTGTTGCATTGTGTTTGGAATAGGTGTTAGTCCAAACACGAGAAACGAGGAACGTTTCATACTTCAAGTGATGAAACGTGCCTCAATTCTCGGTCGCCGACGCTCTTTTAGGCTTTATGTGTTTACTTGTGTATTCATTTTACATTGAATTGTGCAACTTCACCTCTCGGCCATCACGCATTGAAATGCATGATTGGTGGCCCGAGGGTCGAGAACCACACCCCCATGAGTTCATGACATGATAGGGAGGGTGGTTGTGCACACATATCTTGCAAATACATTGCCATGCCCTTTCTTGCTCTCTGTTGCAGCAAATTGTAGTTTAGCAGCGACAACTGGTCGGCCAGCCAGAAAAACTAGCTGGCCGACCATTTTTCTGGTTTTTCAACAGCCAAAAGTGGTCGGCAGGTGTCTGGAGAGACCAAAAGTGGTCGGCTACCCTCCCACAGGACTCCCAAGGTGAAGTTTCAGCTTTCTGGAGCTTGGTGCAAGTTTCTGAGAACAGATGAAAATAGAGGCAAATCGGGGCATCACATTGGATTTTCGAATGAGGCGACCGGGCTTGCATGCATTCCTCTCCCATTGAGGCTCCTGATTTACTGCTTTCCTTAGCTGCCATGCTTAGATATCTTGCTTTCACTTTGGTTTGTACTTTAATTAGTTAATGCATTAGCTATTCAATTCGTTTTGTAATAATTAGTTAACTAGAATTAGTTAATTAATTTGTTGTGTAATAATTAGTTTAATTAGCTTAGATTAGCTAGTTAGCTTCTTATTCAGTCCCTCCGTCGCGATGGCGTATTGTTGTAATAAGCGTGCGTACGTGTGTGTGATGCATGTCTTCTAACCTCCATTTCTTTCTCCCTTTTACTTAACCGCTTACGATGGTTAGTTTTTGGGCATATTTTGTTGGGCATACCTTATGCTTCGCATGCGTGCATCCATTCCTCTGTCTTGCATGCACCGGGCTCGGCGCATCATACTAACTGCATTGTATTTCAATTCCTATTTGAATACATGTATCAAAGTTGCATTTCATATGTCATTCTAGAATAGCCGAGCCTATTTTAGTTGCATTTTCCCATGTGTTGCATTAGCCATCTTAACATGAACTAGGATCATGCATAATTTCTAACTAGTTCTTTGTTTTGGCTCGGAGTACACTGTGAGTGTTTACGCTTTAGCATACTGCATGTGTGTTAATGTTGCCATGAAAGCATGCTTGCCATGAGGCTAACTACTTATGTGATATAACTGCCTGAATGCCTATGTGTGAAGGTTGGATTACCTGAATTCGAACAATTCATTGAAATCCGTATTTTAGCCTACTTGCGAGTAGCAAACTTCAAACCATTTTCCAAACAAACGGACAAGCGATGCTTTGTTCCAAATTAGGCGATCTAGTCTATACTTGTTTGCTGTGTGCATCACGTAGTAAGACTAGCTAATTAATCGGAATAAGAGCACATGTGTTTTCAAAAACAAGATATCATGCTTAGTACAGGCCGATCTTTGATCGGGCGAACGGGGGTGCTCATTAAATGACCTTCCCCAATCGTACCCAAGTTCTCGAGCCGAGGCAACTTTGGTGATGACGGACACGTGGCCTTAGGCATGAGTCAGGGTTTCCTAAATTCTCCCAAAATAAAATATTTAGGTGGCGACTCTGTATCTAGCAAATCAGTCCATGTTTGACACTTCTTTATTAAAAATCAGTTTTTCAAAACGATTTGCTGGATTTGGACTCTTTGGTGATTTATCAGTCTCACATCGCACATTGTGAGATTAGATTCAGAACTGTGACATTTGAGTCCGAACTGTGGTAAGCCCAATGAACAGAACGGAATCCCGCGCCGTTTCTTCGTGTGCGGAGTGCTGGGACGTTCGGGGCGCATCCACACTTAGTCTTCTCTCATTAAACAACAATAACACCTTGTAGACACCCCATTTTGACCGACCTTAAGACTCAGACGTCATCGATTGAGCGCTCAGTGATTGCGCATGTTGTGCTCGTTTCGAGGTTTCGGAGTTCTTGGCTGAGAGCCTCGCCTCCGGACCTCAGGACCCTTTGTACTTTGACTCGGTCCGTGGACCAAGTCTTGTTTTCTCTTCCCGGAGGGAGGGAGAGGTTTTGTAGACCATCTCTTAGTGGTCATAGACTACTTTCGTGGTCATAGGCCACTATTCCCATTTGGAGACTAGTTTTCGATTTTCGGAGCCGTCAGCCGTGCGCCTCGGCTCGGGACCGCTTAACATTCTCCGTTTGGCACGATTTTTGGAACACACCTTGTTTCCTCTGTCTAGAGGGACACTGTGGTCCAGGAGACCACTTTTGTGGTCGTACGCCACTTTTGATGCTCAGCAGCTAGTTTTCAAGGCTCCCGGCCGTGCGTCTTGCCTCTCGAACCCTCGTCTTGCATCTGTTTTAGTTTGTCTTGGGTACAAACCTTACTTTCCATGTTTGGAAAGTGGTACAAGGGTGGGAAACCAACTTTTATTTTTGGAGACCACTTTTCTCCCCGCCAACCGGTTTTCTGGTCGGGAAACTGGTTTTCTTGGTCTGTGGGCAACATTTTCTGGTTTCACACCCCACCATTGGGTTGCTTTCAGTGTGGAGACCACCAATTCCCCATTTTTGACCACCCTTAAGACTTGGGTGCTACTGATGGTTTACTTGGTGGAGAAATGTGTGCAGGGCAAAAGTTCAGTTTCTTCGGCAAGGAGAGAGACAAATCTCAACTTCATACCCCTTTTGGACCAAAACAATCTTGATCAAAATATTTTAGACCTTGAAACCGTCTCTTTCAAAATGTTTTGAAAATAAAGTTTCTACGACGTTCCGACACTAGCATTTTGTTAAATGTCGCGCTTTTCGGTAAACTGAGCAAGGACAAAGTGGAAATGAATGAAAGAGAGATGAAATCTTTGAAAAATCTTTCAAAACACTTTGTTTAGGGGTTTGGAGTTGAAGAAAAGAGGAAAGGAGAGAAGAAAACTAGTTTGGGAGAAGTTCGGCTTGAACCCAGGTAGGACCAAAACTGCGTGGCTTCACCAAAACAGGAATAACTTTTTTCACAATTGGAATTTTGATGCAAGGCTACTACCATTGGAAAGCTTACTTCCGGGGCTTCAATTTGGACACAAGAGTGACCTGAAAAGGAGTTCAGATGAAGGAGTTATGGTCATTTGAAGTTGGACCTGGAAAGCAGAATTTTCCCACCGACCAGAAAAACTAGCTGGCCGACCAGAAAAAGTGGCTGGCCGACCACCTTCTCTGAAAAAGTGGTTGGCCGACCAGAAAAAGTGGTCGGCCGACCACTTTTTCTGGTCGGCGACCTTCCTGCAGATTTTGAAGAGTCTATGGATGCCAGTTGTGCCAGCTGGAGTGCACAGATTGCATCCTCCATACATGGAGGGATGGCATCCAAGCTCTAAGCTTCTCCAAGAAGCTTTAGCTCATGTTTTTCTATAAGAGGGGAGGCCTCTCTCCCTTCTCCAAGTTCTGAAATTTTGTGGAAGGCAAAATACATATCTCTCTCTATATCTCTATATTTTGGCTCAAAGTGTGCATTGTTCTTGACCTATTGCACCACACCTGATAGCCATACACCTCCACCATTGATCTGAGGTTCTTGGAGGGTATTTTCAGAGGTTGAAGAGTTGGTTTTTGGTCCCAAACTTGCTGGTTTTGCTGAGCTTCAAGGGTAACTCCTTTTCCCTCTTTTTAAGCCCTATCTTGATCATTCTCTTAGCCATACTTGAATGCATATTTAGGCTTTTTTTTTTTCAACTGAAAAAAGGTTCATATTTAAGTAATTTTCATGTTTGTTGGAGGCTCTTTTGGTGTTGGGGGTCATCTACTCTCTTGCATGCTCTATTTAGCCTTGTTTTGAGCCATGCCATGAGACCTTTGTATTGAGCTTTGCTTGGCCCTTTAGCCACTGAAATCCAGTGGATTTTTAGTGGTTGGCATATGGTTTTGAGGGCTAAAATCAGAGAGGGGTGACCCTCTCTCTTTTGGCCTTGTTTGTTTGTATTTTTGGGTTTCCAAGGGAGCATATATTTCCACACTTCCTAGCCTTGGTTCAGGCCTTTTTTAGTGACTTTTAGGACCTGCCTAGACTCTGTCTATGGCTGGTTTGGTTACCTTTTGTTTGCCTCTTGCATGTGTAGAACAATCTCTTGCATAGCCTATCAAAGTAACACCTCATTCTTGCATGTATTGGTCATGTTTCAGTGGGTTTTTGGCCATCATTTGGCATGCCATGATTCTATTTTTGGCTGGTTTGGTAGCATCTCATATGCTTCACATGCTTGTAGTGTAAATCATGTTCACTAGCTTATAATGCATGTTGTTTTGGCCCTCTATGCTAGCATATTTTGGCCATGCTCGAAACTGATTTTGTTCATATTTTGGGCTGCCTTAGCTCTGTTTTGAGGTCCCTTGGTCGAATGATGCTTGCCATGTATGGTTGTAGTGTAATAGCCTTGCTTAGCCTTGAGTTTTGAATCCCCTTGCATGCTTAACTTGAGGTGTTTGCATGTTTTAGCATCATTGATCATGATATTTCAGAGTTTATTTCTTGGCCATATTCTCATGTTTGTCACTCTTTCAATGTGTTTGAGAGTTGCATCATTATACCCCATTTATGAGCCTTTGCATTGAGCTTCATTCTTATGCCTTTCAAGCCACCATCTTGGCTCATTTTGCCACTGTTTTGGGCCTGCTTAAGGTCTGTTTGGAGTTGGTTTTATCATTTGAGCATCGCCTTGCATGCCTCTAGTGTAATGTGCTTCACTAGCTTCGGTACTTGAGCCTTTCAACATGCATTGTGTGAGTTGTTTGCATGATTTGGGGCCATTTTGTATGTCATTTCAGAGCTGGAACATGTGTCATTGTATGCCATATTTCATCTTTTCAATGCTTTTGTAGAGTTGTATTTTGTGCCCTTGGGCTTAGGTCCTTGCATTGTGCATGTTTGCATGAGTTTTGGAGCCTTGTTTTCATCATGTTTGGCCACTGATTTTGGTGTGGCTGAGGCCCAGTCATTTTGGTTTAAGTCCATTTTTGCATTGAGTATGCCATTGTATTCCATAGCATTGAGTATGCCACATTGTTGCATGATTGATCATTGCATTGTGCATACCTTGTTCATCTCATTGTGTATGTTATTTCTTAGGTGCATTGTATATGCTAAGTACCACGTGCATTGAGTATGCCATTGTTAGTTCATAGCATTGTGTATGCTAGTTGCATGTTTGCATGTCATCCTTTGCATGTTTGCATCACTTAGTTGCATAACATTTTGGTTGCCTTCTTAAAGTCGCATTGTGTATGCCATTGCTTGTTGCATTGTGTTCGGAATAGGAGTTAGTCCAAACATGGGAAACGAGGGATGTTTCGTACTCAAAGTGACGAAACGTGCCTCAATTCCCGATCGCCGACACTCTTGACTACCCATGACGGAGTTGTTGGCTTTAGGTGCTTGCATGTGCATTCATTTCACATTGAGTCGTGCAATTCGACTCCTCGGCCATCATGCATCGAGATGCGCAATCGGTGGCCCGAGGGTCAAGGACTACACTCCCTAGAGCTTATGCAATGATGGGGAGAGTGGTCATGCACACATGTGTTGCAAATACCTTGTCGTGCCTCTCTCTTTCCCTTTGTTGCAGAAAAACAGAATCCAGGAGAAGAAACTGGTCGGCCGACCAGGTTTTCTGGCAGGCCGACCACCTTCTTTGGTTTCCACCACAAAAGATGGTCGGTAGTTGGTCTCCCATGCCTATGAGCTGGTCGGCAGCCTTCCCACAGTTTCCCGGGGTGGAATTTCATCTCTCTGGAGCTTTGTGCAAATTTCTGAAATCAATTGCAAACAAAGGCAAGCTGGGGCATCGTGATGGATTTCCCAACAAGGCGACTCGAGCATGCATGCATCCTTTGTCATCCGAGGCAGAGCTGAGGCAGCCCACTTCACATAGTTTGCATGCTTATTTAATTGCTAATTTAGTTGATTTGTTAACTAGTTAGTGTTGTGTAATAATTAGCTGTAGCTTGTTATTCATTCTGTTGTGTAATAACTAGTTTAATTAGGTTAGTTTAGATTAGCTAGTTGGTTCTGTATTATTCATTCGGACCCTCCTCCGAGAGGGCAATGTTGTAAATAAGTGTGCGTGTGTGTGACGCATGTCTTCCAACCCCCATTTCTTTCTCCCTTTTATTTACCAACTTATGATGGTTAGTTTTAGGTCATGTTTCAATTAGCATTCTTATGCTCGCATGTTTGCATCCATTCATCTGTCTTCCATGCACCGGGCTCAGCGCATCACACTAACTGCATTGTATTTTAATTCATGTTTGAATATATGTATCAAATTGCATTTCACATGACATTTTAGGATAGCCGAGCCTATCTTAGTTGCATTTTGTATGTGTTGCATTAGGCATTCTTGACATAACTAGGATCATGCATTGATTTCTAACATAGCTTTCGTTTTGGCTCGAAGTACTCGGTAAGTGTTTATGCTTTAGCATTCTTGCATGTGTGTGAGTGACTGCCATGATAGCATGCTTGCCATGAGGCTAACTGCTTATGTGATATAATTGCCTAAATGCCTGTGGGTGAAGGTTGGATTACTTGAATTGGAACAATTCATTGATTGCGAGTTTTAAGCCCACTTGAGAGTGGCAAAACACCATGTTTTCTAAGCCCACTTGAGGGTGGCAAAATCTGCATTTTAGCCTACTTGCGAGTAGCAAACCGCTTTCAAAAACAAACATGAGATGTTTTGTTCCAACTTAGGCAATCTAGTCTGTACTTGTATGCTGTGCGCATCACATAGTAATTCTAGGTTAATAACTGGAATAAGAGCACATGTGTTTTCAAAAACAAGATATCATGTTAGTAAAGGCCGATCTTTGATCGGGTGAGTGGGGGTGCTCATTGCATGACCTTCCCCTCTCGTATCCAAGTTCCTGAGCCGAGGCAACTTTGGTAATGACAGACACGTGGCCTTGGGCACGAGTCAGGGTTTCCTAAATTTTCCAAAAATAAAATATTTAGGTGGTGACTCTGTATCTGGCAAAGCAGTCCATGTTTGACACTTCTTTCTAAAAATTAGTTTTTCAAAAATGATTTGCCGGATTTGGACTCTTTGGCGATTTATCAATCTCGCATTGCACTTTGCAAGATCAGATTAAGAACCGTGACATTGAGTCCGAACTGTAGTGAGCCCAATGAACAAAACAGGATTTTCCCGGGATGTTCGGGCGCGTCTACACTCCTCAAATCTACTCTGCTGCCAGTCCGTTTCCGTTATCTGACACTCGGCCATAACTCGCAGCGACGACACTTCAATTTCAATTGGTAGAATAGCGTCCATCCCATAGATGAGAGAATAGGGGGTTGCCTCTGTAGATGTTTGAATTAAGGTTCTGTAGCCCTAGAGTGCAAATGGCAGTTTATCCGGCCGTCTTTGTATGTTTCCACCATCTTTCACAAGATATTCTTGATATTCTTATTAGTGGCCTCAATAGTTCTATTAGTCTGTGGTCTATATGCGATGACTTGTGAAAAGCCACGCTATATTTCTCAAGCAGATCCACCACCTCTTTCTTAAAGTGTGAGTCGTTATCTGATATGATCTCGTTCGGAACTCCATACCGGTAGATGATGTTATTTCTAATGAATTTGGCTACATGCGACGCTTTGAACACGGCATATGACTGAGCTTCCACCCACTTTGTTAAATAGTCATTCGCCACCAGGATGAACTCATGTCCATTTGACCTCCTTGGCGAGACTGCATTGATAACGTCGATTCCCCAGACTGAGAATTGCCATGGTGAAGTCATGTTGTAAAGCTTAGACGGCAGTATGTTCATACGATTGGCATGGATTTGGCATTTATGGCGTCGTACAAAACCAATGCAATCCTCCTCCATAGTTGACCAGTAATAACCTTGTCTGAGGATTTTCCGGGCTAGCTGTCATGACCCAAACCTGCCCCTAAGGGTTTAGCATCGTAATCGGCCAGTAATCCATGATTACCAAAGGCTTGCTTAATCGTAATAAAATTATACAATAAGAGGAGCCGGCGGAAGCCTGTAAATATTAAAACATAATGTCCAAAGAGCTGTGAGGACTTAAATGCACAAATAACTTATATATGTATATACCAATACAGACATAAGTCCAAGTCCAAATTCAATATTTATGTAAAAACTGAAGTCCAAAACACGTCTAAGTACAAAATAAAAGACATGTTGGGGAATTAAATCCCAGAGCCAAAACAACTAATGAAACATTCACTTGACTCCATATGGCATTCATTCAAAAGAGGTGGATTTAGACCACCTAAAACAAAGCCTTGACAATAACGGTTTGGAACCTTGTGGTGAGGCACGATAGGTTGGCTTGACAAAACGAAATTTGGTTGATGGCGCTAACTTTGCTCCGGTGCCTAACCACCTACATATATACAATAAACTGTGAGCTAAAGCCTAGTGAATAGCGAATGTGTAAAGGGGTTAAGAATGAATATCCTTTTAGTAATTAAAACAGTCAATTGCATCTGTAGATCAGTTATTCAATCAATGTCTCATATTTCATGTCATATCAGTCATTTAAAAATCATAGTAGTTATACATGGTACATCCAATAGCAAAACAACACAGTAGGTCTTAATAGACCGAACAGTCAGTTGATAGCCATCAACACAGTAACAATAGTTCCAAGGATAGAAGCTGATAGAGATCTCTGTAACAGTAGCACTAACAGTAATAGTAGCAATAACAGTAACAGTCAGTCGCTATGAATGCCATGAGTACAGTTTATAAAATAGGATAGACATTCATTTGGTAAACAATGTCATTTCAGAAAACAGTACAGTCAATCGTTTAGAAAATAATTATAATTGAACACAGCTTTACAACATTGTTACTCATAGATGGCTCTGTTAGCAGATCAGATAATGCAGACAATTCAGATAGATCAAGCAAACGATAGCGCGTGACCCACACAAACCTATAACATATACACATTGAAACACAATATCAATTCCTTGATAAAACTTGACTTTTCTTGCCTTTTTCTGTCTAAGTAGTCCGAAGTTCTATTATGCTTATTCTTTCTTATTCAAATGAATCGGGTTCTCATTTCATATATTCTTTCATTACTAAATCATTATTTTCTGAATAAATCAATTCTTTACTTGGCTTCTTAATCAAGTACTACTAAGTTAATGACTTATTCTTTAATCAACTAATTAATGTTGATTGTTAGCTTATGAATCTTTATTGAGCCATAAATCATGTCTAGAATGCTTTGGAAAGAGATGAGAATAAAAATGTGAACTAAATGTAATTTTCCAAAATATGCTGAAAATAGGGTCTTCGCTCGAGCGGACCTTTGGTCGCTCGAGCGGTCTGCAAAGCCCTGTAAAAAAATACTGGTTGGCTTTAATGTTTGCTTGAGCGGTGACTTTATCTGTCATAACCCGAAGTCACCCCTATGGGTTAAGGACATAACAGGCCAGTAACCAAGAGATTACCTATGGCCTCAGACCAAATCAAACATATATCAACAAAGTTAAGGGGCCAAAACGGAAGCAACTTAAAAATTTTGTCCATAGAGCCATGCGTACATGGCACATTATAATATTGCACATATATTCGTTAATAACACATATCAAAGAAAGTTAACATAAAGCTTTACACAATAGGATCATTCAAGTCATGGTCAGCTAATCAAAAGCTTATGCACAACCACAATCCAAAGTTCTCGCCAACATAACAAAAACATACAAAAGAACAAAAGGGCGAAAACAAGTCTTGTGCGTGAGACGTGTGGGCTGAGTCCTCAAAACTTGACTATTTCACATCTGCTTCACTGGGGCTGGGTTTGGATATTGCTTGGCTCACCTACAATCACATGAATGAGAGTGAGCGAAAGCCCAGTGAATAATATCAATTGAAGAAGGTACATGGATGGAATTCGAAATAGATACATCAGACGACCTTAGGCCCAATTTATGTTTCTATCCAGTGTATCAAGTGATTACAGGTTTAGACGTATCGAACGGCCTTGGGCCCAATTCATTCACGTCCGACGGCTTTTGGCTCAATCATTCACGTCGAATGGCCTTTGGCCCAATCATTCATGTCAAACGGCCTTTGGCCCAATCATTCATGTCAAACGGCCTTTGGCTCAATCATTCATGTCAAACGGCCTTTGGCCCAATCATTCATGTCAAACGGCCTTTGGCTCAATCATTCATGTCAAACGGCCTTTGGCTCAATCATTCATGTCAAACGGTGTTCGACGGCCTTTGCCCCAATCATATGGCATAACAAATATTTGTCCATAATTCTATTTAACAAATTTATAAGACTGATATGGAAATAAGCAATTGGACAAATAACATACTTCAAATATCTTTGCTAAGATATTACTCACAGTGATCTGCCAGTGGATTTGCTTTCGTGCTTGACCCTACACATTTTATGAATGATTGAGCATAATGGGTCATAAACGATTCAATCCGTTCTTAATTCATACATCCCTCTTAGGCTTTTTTCTTATTCTTTTAACTCATTTACAATGCACAATGTATGCCTAAGAGTACTTAGAAATGAAAGAGAATGGAAAATGAAACACAAAACATCTTTACAAAGTTTCTGAAACAGGGCTCCCCGCTCGAGCGTGGGTTCCTCCGCTTGAGCAGACCCCCATGGTCTGCAAAAGTACTGGTTGTCTCATTTTTACGCTCGAGTGTGACTTCGGATGCTCGAGCTGAAAGTCAAATTACATGGCTTGACACTTGAGCGTAAATCTCTCCGCTCGAGCGGACATCCATGTCTGCAAAAGTTCTGGAAACTAGCATTTCACACTCGAGTGGCCATTACCTTGCTTGAGCAGACATGCTGAATTTTGGGTTTTCCAGCAAGCTGTTTGAGCTTCAAACTTGCATTCAAACTAATGTAACTTGCATATTATGACTCATACTTCACATGCAAACCTTCTAACATGATACAAATGCTAAATTACAATATTTTGAAGTTCAATTCTCATGAATCAATTACACACGCATACAATTCTTTCCAAATTCATCTTCAAAACATGTAGTTGAGCCCCATAGTCTCATTTTTCATGGATGCATGCCTTAATTGACTTCCAATTCAACTCATTTAACATATCTTACACACAAACATGAAAATCCATAACAAATTGTTACATGCATGCACACATTGATCTCAATTTCATCATGTTCATCATGCTTTGCATTCAAATATGCTTCTACAAGGTAATTTCTTACATGCATGTGCATTTTAACTTCAAACTCACTCAATTCAACACAAATGCTCATTCTTGATTCCAATATAACTTGAATTCACAATATTACAAACTTAACTCATAAATCTTTCCTCAATTACTCACCTATGAGCTTCAATTCTCCCAAATTAAAGCTAATTCTTGAGTCTAGCTTCCAAATTCACAAGCTTTGAGCCAAAACACACAATCCTCTCTCTTCCTCTCTCTAGAACTGGCCCTCTCTCTCTCTAGAGTGTATAACCGGATTCTTGAGTTCACAAAATGAAGAGTTAAAGTGTAATAAGGCCCTCATATAGGCTCTCTTAATCAAATTGATTAAGGTTAAATAATAGAGTTTAATTAATCGTTCTGAATCTAATTATTTTGATCAAAATCAATTTCTAATTAAATTTCACCATAGGCTCTAAAAATTACGCAAATCACAGTGGCGTAGTCAATTTCAGTTTCTATGGCCGACAAGGCCTTCAATTTAAATTCTAAAGCAGAAAATCACATAGATTTTCCTACGGTGAACATATAGAAATTCAAAACCACATATATTCATATAAACGACACTCAAAATCATATCAAACACATAATCACAATCATAATTAAGGTTAATTAGCATAATACGGACCAGGGTTATCACATTATCGCGCGAGCAGCCAGAAAATTTTCTATGCTTTCAAGATCAATAAAATAATTTCCAAACACATTTTCAAAACTTAAATTCTTGCATGAACCAATTTAAACATGTTATTTTATTAATAAAGATAAACCCATGACTAATTTTTCCAATTTCTAATACAAAAATCTCTTTGATCATTAAACCAATAATTTCATGAATATAATAATTCCAACATTCTTCTTCCTTTGTTTAATAAAACATAAATTAAAGCTATAATTTCAAAAATATGTACATGTAAGAAATTTAAATCAAAATCAAACTTATTTTTGTTTCACAAATATAAATTATAATTTATTTCCATATTGTCCAAATTTAGATTTAATTTATTTTCTCCATATCAAACCCAATTTCAAACCCACAAATTTTAGAACATGAAATAAACTCTCAAAACTCTTGCAAATTTCGTGATGTATGTAAAAATGAAATTCAATTTCATTATTAATAGCAAAAATCAAACTTAAATAATGAATTACAAAATCAATTTCTTAGAATTTCAACTTAACTCAATTTTTAACCAAAAACTTAATTTATGATCATAGATGTTCCAAAATGTGTTTAAATTGAATAAAAGTTTTAAATTCAATTACATGCATGGATCCAACAAATTCATAATTTTCATAATAAAATCAAACTTTGTCTTACTTTAGGATTAATTCCAAATTTTCATAAGTTTGTTCTTTTTAAAGCTTTTTCCTTTTTCTCTTCAAAACATGATATTGAATTGTTTCAAATTCTTCAAAATCCATGATGCATGTATAATTAGAGTATTAAAATTGTAGAATTTACTCATGCATGTAACAATGAAGCTTAATTTCATACAAAATCACAACATTAAACCCAAAATAATTAATTTCCATAACCATGAACCTAACTTAATCTCTTCATCTTTATTTTCTAATTTCTTCCAAATTATATGAAATTGAACCCAAACTCATCTTTAATTCAAGTGTAATACAAGGATTCTACAAAATTCAAACTTGAAATCCTTACATTTAATCTTCAATTTGATAGTTTCTTGATGATCTTGCATTTTCCTTTCTTGAATTTCCTTTCCCTTGACTTGAATTCTCTAACACAATTCTCTCTCTCTCTCTCTCTCTCTCTCTCTCTCTCTCTCTCAGTTCTCCTTTTTCTTCCTCTCGGCTCTGTTTTCTTCCAGCACATTGAGTTTGTTTATGAAGTACACAGATTGGGCGCTGACATACAAGCCCTCATCGATGGCCAGGATATTTTGCACTACCCGGGCCTCAACCAAGGTAAACCCCGAAAGGAAGACATCCTTTTCACCATGCACAATCTCCAACATAGGTGTAGTGACCTCTGGTGGGGGATGTATAGATGAATTCCCGAAGACTATAGCTACCCCTTTCCCATGGGGTTACTTCAGCCTCTGGTGGAGGATGGAAGAGACAACTTTCACTTGGTGCAGCCAGGGTCGCCTAAGTAGTAAGTTGAAATTGGGCGGAACATCCAGGACATGGAACTCGATGTCTTGCTGAGCTGGGCTGACTTGTACTCTAATCTGCACTATCCCTATCACCTCTCTACTTGTATTTTCATACACCCGGATCACCTGGGCTGTAAGCACAAAATCGGCCAATTTCAGGCCAATAACATAAGCCGTAGGACTAGGATAGACGTTGATTGCTAACCCAGTGTCAACCAATACCACTGACATCCACTTTTCTCGGTACTCTACGGATATGTATAGAAGCTTGTTGTGTGCAGAGCCTTCTGGCGGTAATTCCTTATCTAAAAAGGTCAAAGTCAGTGCAACGCCTCCCGGGAAGATTAATCTCACCAATTGTTCCGGGGTGGTGTTGATGGACAACTTGGCTTTATCCATTGCCATTAGTACAGCCTGCCTATGCACTCACGAAGCCATAAGCAACCCCCAGATAGATATATCAGCTTGAATCTTTTTCAACTGTTTCAGTACAGCCTCTTTCTCTAGCTGCTTTTCCTTCTATTTCTCAACTTCTTTATCCTTTCCAGATGCCTTGGGTTGGTCTAGATGCGGTGGTTTGAAATATCGGCCACTTCTTGTCATGTGGTTGACTTTTTCCACAAACCAGGTATTGTCAGGAATGCCTTCACCCCAATCCTCGTAAGTGTGGGCAAGATGCAAATCATCATCTTCCCACCACATACCTTCGGCAACCGACAAGCAATTATCCGGTTTCGATCTAAGTGTTCTCTTAGCAGAAACATTCCCCGCGGGATGTTGAGTTATTCCAATTTTCTGATCACTTTCACTCATTTCTTGCCCAAACCGCTCCAGCGCGGCTTCTTGTTCTGTATGTACAGTACTAACAATGCCCAGTTTCTGAGCCAATTGCTCTTCACCGGTGTTTTCTAGTAGTTTACCCTTTCTATTGGCCGTTTTGGCCATTGCTGCGGTTCCCGCTTTCTGTTCTTCCAGCTTCGATTCAGTTCCCTCATCTATATCGAGTTCATCACTTAGCCACCCAGAATTGTCTATCGACCCGTTTAGATCAAACCAATCAACATGCATGTCCCCTTGATCTTGCTCATCAAAGAACTGCAAGTTGTCTATATCCTCCTCCAAGTCGGCTAGATCATCTAATCTTGACTTGGTCTATCTTCTCAAACTACACTGACCTCCGTCCCATTCGGCAACACCACTTCCGACTTAGCTTGATTGATTGGCACAATATAGCAGCTCGGGTTATACACCCCATCAGATAAGTCCTCAGAGCCCTCGGGCAACGGACTGACATTCTCCACCAAGGCTAACCTTCCTTCATCTTCCACTATCACCACCACTGGTTCGGGTTGGAGTGAAGACATGCTCATCATGCATAAGTCTGTGCTCTCAGGGATGAACAACGCTGGCTTAGGTGGGTGGGAAGGGGTGATGCATATACTGGGGTCATAAGAGACGACCAGTGTATGGATGAGGTTTATATTTCGAGGTGGAGGGACTTGGTTATGTGGTGGGAGAGGATTTGTAGTGAAGTTTGGCTTTTTGGGAGGTGCTATCACCTTATTGTCAATGAGATCTTGAATCTCATGACACAGTCTGAAGCACTGGTCAGTATCATGACCATACTGTTGGTGAAAAGCACAGTATTTGGCCAGGTTGTGTTTCGGAAGGAGAGGATAGGGTAGTGGGCGTTGTTCTAACAACTTAAGATGCCCTTTTTTGATTAGGACCCCTAAGGCTTTGGACAAAGTCATGTAGAGTGGGGTGAAGACCCTTTGGTTTCGGGCTTGATGGCTCAAGGTTTGTGAGGTTGTATTGAATGTACCGGCAAAAGGGGTAGTAGTTTTGGGTGTGGTGGTGACTATGCTCACATCTGGAGGCCGTGCAGAGGTGACACCAGTCGTGGCTGCATTGGAGCTGCGTGTAAAGGGCCTTTTGGGTTGTTTCTTCTCATGGTCTATCAGTCCCTGCTTTATCGCATCCTCAATTTGAACTTCTATTTCATGAAGCTCAACAAATGTAAACAAAGGCAAGACTATCATTTTCTGTAATAATCTTCCTTGCAAGTTACGGACCACCATTCTGATTTGGTCCTTTTCAGACGGCCAGATAGTCATCATAGAGGCCTTAGCTCTCTATCGGGTCACAAAATTAGAGAAACCCTCCTTCGGGTCCTGGCGGGTTGCTTCGAGATCACGGGTTGTGACCTCGATCTGGGTATTGTAGGAGTACTACGCGATGAAGGCCTTGGCCATTTCCTCCCAGTTTCTCTTCACAGAGTCTTCAAGCTTGGCATACCAAATGGCCGCTATACTCGACAGGGTTTGGCCAAAAAGCGACAACTTCTGTAGTCTGGTGAGACCCATTGGTCGTAGGATGTCAGAGAATAACCGTAGATGGATCATAGGATCCCCGGAGCCATCGAACCGGTCTATATGTAGCATCTTAAATCTGTCCAGCGAAGTTACTGCGGAATTTGTGTATTCATCCTCAATGTCAGGGATTGAATTCACGCCCTGCGCCTGTTTGAAGAGCTTTTCTAGCTTGTTAACCTTCAATGTAGTGGGGTCAACCTCGAATTCAAATGACACCTCCATTTGGTAAACTGGTGCCTTGGAGGTCTGAGGTGGGATCAGATTTGTCGGGATGCCCATATTCTCTTGGACATTGATTGTGACCCCGGGTGCTGGAATTCCCACTAGGGGTGCATGGGATGTAGAGGCTACTGCCAGTTGTGGTTGTTGTTGCCGAAGCCTATCTATCACTTCTGCTTGGTGGGCTACAATCTCAGCTTGGCGGGTTATGACCTTAGCTTGTCGGGCAGCATCTAGTTGCATAGTCTCAATGGTTTGCTGGAGCTGACGAAGCATATCTTCCATGCTGACCGAGGTATGTTGAGCTATCAAAACTAGCGAATACTCTCTTTCTGGAGTAGAAGTAGAAGACTGGGCCTGACTGGGTGCGGGCGAAGTAAAAGCTGATTTTTGGATTGGTGAATTCTGCCTGATCCTCCTCCATCTGGTAACTGGCGGGAGTGAAGCAAACACTAGCTGTCCCCTGACAAGATCCCCAGATCTATAAAGTCTTTTCACTCAGGTCCAGAGTGCTTGGGGGGTAACAGAATCATCTGAAGTAATGGTGAAAAACTACCTTGCAAAAAGAAATAAAGTAAAAGAAAGCAAAAATCAGAAACCGCACAGCACCTCTGCTCAGATTCTAATCAGTACACTGATGAAATCAAAGCTGTAGAACCATGTTCAAAACTGAATTTCGCCTCCCAAAAACTAATACCCAGACTTGCGACTGATACATACATTCTTGTAGAATTTCACTCTTAAAAGCACATATCAAGTAAGTAAGAGCCAAAACACCCCTATGATGGGGTAGGGTTACCATGTCCTAGTTTCGTCAGGAACTAGGGTTCACTATGCATAACAAGCGGCTTCACACAATTCTTGCATTTGGGTAAGCAACATGTCCTAGTTTGGAACAGTCTCTATGGTTTCCGATATGCAACTAGGCTGATTGGTCAAAAAGGATACCTCAACAAGACTACCTAATGTACCTCTCACACCTAACACCGAGAAGTGAAAGGAGGATCAAATGGTACATCGGTAGTCCAAATCCAAGGGTTGTGTTCCCATCATGGTAGAGCCCGCAACCAGTTAGCCTTTTGGCAAGCTTTTCCAAGCAAGCCTCCGGCAAATCGTTCAGGAATAGCAGATGGCAAACACTGTGACTTAGGCGTACCGATGCAAATGCAAATGAAAAGAAACACGTAAGTGTAGATAAAATAACATATCATGAGTTCGAGTCAAGTTCTCTAAATCCCTAGCAGAGTCGCCAGAAACTGTGGCTCGCCTTTTTCGCGCCCCCTTTTGGAAGGTTTGAAAGAAAGGCCTCACAGTTCGGACTCCTGCGGTTCTGAATCTAATCTCATAAGTGCAATGTGAAACTGATAATCACCAAAGAGTCTAAATTTGGCAAATCGTTTTGGAAAATTGATTTTGAATCAAAAGTGCCAAAATTGGATTGCTTTGCTAGATACAGAGTTGTCACTAAATATTTTTTGTTTTGGGGAAATTTAGGAAACCTTGACTCGTGCTGAAGGCCACGTGTCCGTCATCACCAAAGCTGCCTCAGCTCAGGAACTTAGGTACGAGAGGGGAAGGTCATGAATTGAGCACCCCCATTCGCCCGATCAAAGATCGGCCTTTACTAATTATGATATGATTTTTATCAACATTATGTGCTCTTGTTCCGATTATTAAGCTATCTTTACTATGTGATGCTGTAGACACCCCATTTTTGACCGTCCTCAAGACTTGGACGTCACCGTTTGAATACTCGGTGATTATCCATGTTTGTGTTCGTTTGGAGTTCCCGGAGTTCTCGGCTACGCGCCTTGCCTCAGGATCTCCGAACTCGACCGTTTTGTGTCTGGTTTTGCACCAAACACTTGTGTTCTGCCTTGGAGGGGCAGGGAGTGCCTTTTGAGGCATCCCCACACACCACCGGCAGTGGCTAGAGGCCACCGGCTGGTTGTTGCCATCGGCACTATATTGTGCCGGTCGGCACTTTTTTGTGCCGGCCGGCAGTCAATTTTGTCAAAATGACAATTTTGCCCTGCCGACTACTGTTCAGTTGCTTTTTGAGATATTTTAAAGCAGCTGTATAGCACTTGCTTCCCCTCTATACACGTGTATGGAGGGATGAGCCTCTTGGTAGCTTAACTTGTAAGCTTTGTTGCCTATAAGAGGACCCTTCCTTCTCTTGGCTCAAGGGTTGGAGAGTTAGACATTTTAGAGAGAAAAGACAGAGAAGAAGCTCTGGTTCTAGGTTAGAAGTTTTGTATCTATCCTATCTCTCTTCTTCCCTCTTATTTGTACACTAGGTGTTTGTGACTTACTATTGCTCATCAACACCTAGTGTTTCACCTTCCTTGGCAACTGAGGTTCTAAGGGCTGGATTTTGGAGTTTTTGGTTGGATTTGAGCTCAAGGAAGCAACAACATCAACTCTTGTGAAGGTGGTCTTCAAGGGTAAGAAACTATCCCTTTTTACCCCATTTTTGCACTCCATTTTTGCATAGCTTAGAACTGTTTTTGTGCTTAGTGATTAACACATAAAAGTTCTATTTTTTAGTCCTCTTTATTGTCTATTAAGAGTGTTTTGTGCTTTGGGGAGGTTTGACCACCCTTAGGCCTTGAAAAGGCCCTTGTTTTAGGCCATTTTGTTGAGATCCGGGATTTTGGTGTTTGGGTTTCTTCACCACTGAAATCTTGAGGGATTTCAGTGGTGAAGATGATGCCTTGAAGTCCTAAGAAGGAGGGGGTCACCCCCTCTCCTTGATGTCCTTGAAAAGGGCAAATTTTGCCTCTTGAGGGAGCATTGTGCTTGATTGTGTGTTGAGCATGTATGGACTGTTATTCATGCTTGGGATATCATGATTTAACATTGCTATGTGGTGGTTTTGGTCCCTTATGCATGCTTAGCATAGTTGCCATGTAATGCCTTGTATTGCCTTAACATGCCTTAGGTTGTTAGCCCTAATTTGAGCATGCTTTAGGCTTAGATTTGTGAATGTTTTGTGCTTATTTCGACATGTTTTAGCTCTGTCCATAGTCATTTGGGTTGATCTTGGCATGCATTATATAGCCCCTTTGCATTTTAGGCTTGCTAGCCTTTGAGCATGCATGTGCAGCATGTGTTGCTTACCTCATTTTGATGGTTTGGAATCATCTAGCATGTCATTTCAGCCCCTTTGGTGTGCTTGTATGCTTGCCTTAGTCGCCTCTTTAATGCTTTAAAAGCATGTATTGAATGCTCCATGTTTTGGTCATTGTGCATGTCTTTGGTTTCAAGCCTCTTAGATGCCATCTAAGTAGCCTTTTGGCTTTGTTTTAACATGCTAAAAACCTGTTTTTAGTTGTTTAATGCATGCCATAATTGTCTTGCATAAGTATGGTTCAATGCCTCGTTGACTTGCTTTAAGTCTTGGACCATTTGCATGCTTTGTTTGGTCTATGTTGAGTTGGTTTAGCACCACACTTTAGCATGGTTTTAGAGCTCATGTTGCATGCTAATTGTCCATGTTATCTCCTTTCAAGTGTGCTTGAGAGTGGTTTGTTTAATGCTTAAGTTGTGTGCCTTAACATGTGTATGTGTGCATATGTGCTTAGCTCTCATACTTAGCATTTTGGCTACTGATTTTAGGCCTAGTTAGAGTTGCCTAGATCATGTTTAAGTCCACCTTTTATTTGGTTTGCATGCTTGCCTTACATGTTTGCTTGTATGCTCACATAAGTGCCTCGCATTGTCCATGTTGCATGTTAGCTAACATGTTTAGGATTGCATTACATCAATGCGCATGCTTGGCCTCTTGAGATGAGCATGATGGAGGTTTGGCACCCTTTTATGTTTATTTGGTTTGCATGCATTTGAAATTAAAGTTGCATACTTGGTTCCTTGGGCCATCATGCATGGAAATGCGTGATTGGTGGTCCGAGAATCGAGGCACATCCTCCTTTGAGTCATTAACATGATAAGGAATGTGTTTGATGCATAAATTGCTGGAATTACATTGCCATGCAAGTTTTTGCCCTCTGCTGCTGTGAGTTGCAGGTTCTGCAGACATTCAGTGCCGACCGGCAGTACTTAGTGCCGACCGGCAGTCAATAAATGGCCGGTGGATGAATTCAGTGCCGATGAGCTCAATCCACTGCCAATGGAAGTTCTATTCAGCCGGTGATGATCCCCAGTGTTCAGAAAGGCATCCCTGAGACTTTGGCAGTTTTCAGAGGAGTAGAGCAGGGAAAACAGAGGCAATCTAAGCATGGCAGTGCAATTTCGAGCAAGTCCTGAGCATGCGTTGCACCCGGCCCTCATCTCGAGGCGGTTTACTGCTTTAATTAGATTAATTAATTTATTTGATTAATTTAATGGGTTTGTAATATTTAATTAGCTTGCGTAGTTAATTAATTTGTATATTCTTTTGGTCCCTCCGAGCGAGGGCAAATCTGTAATAAGTGTGGGTGAGTGGTGTGTATGTCTTCCAACCCCCACTTCTTTCTCCCTTTTATTTACCTGCTTTGATGGTAGATTAGGGCACGTTTATTTTAGCATACCTTATGCTATGCATGCGTGCATCCATGCATTTGTTTACATGCACTAGGCTCGGTACATCATACAAACTGCATTGTATTTTCAATTTCCAAAATTGAATACGTGCATCAACTGATTACACCTTATATGCCATTTAGGGTTAGCCGAGCCTACTCTAAATCACATCCTTGCTTGTGATGCATTAGTCATTCTAACGTGAACTAGGTCATGCATGTTTGCTAACTGGTTTATTGTTTTGGCACGGAGTACGATGTAAGTCTTTATGCTTTAGCATCTCGCATGCGTGTGAATGTTGACATGACAGTATGCTTACCATGCGGCTAAGTGCTTACATGAGATAAATTGTTTGAATGCCAGTGGGTGGAGGTTGGATTGCTTGAGTTGGAAAACTCATTGAAATCCGTATTTTAGCCTACTTGCGAGTAGCAAATTCCAAAGTGTTTTCGGAACAAACGGATATGCAATGCTTATTTCCAAATTAGGCAATCTAGTCTATACTTGTTTGCTGTGCGCATAACATAGTAATTCTAGGTTAATAATTGGAATAAGAATACATAACGTTTTCAAAATCAGATATCACGGTTAGTAGAGGCCGGTCTTCGGACCGGCCGAGAGGGGGTGCTCATAGCTGACCTTCCTCGATTGTACCCAAGCTCCCGAGCCAAGATCACTTTGGTGATGACGGACACGTGGCCTTCGGCACCGAGTCAGGGTTTCCTAAATTTCCCCATTTTAAAATATTTAGGTGGCGACTCTGTATCTGGCAAAGCAGTCCATGTTTGGCACTTCTTTTCAAAATCTGTTTTTTTCTCAAAACGATTTGCCAGAGTTGGACTCTTTGGTTCAGATTTAGAACCGTGACATTTGAGTCCTTTGAACTGTAGTGACCTAATATCGAACCAGAACGGGGGGAGGGGGGATCGCACCCTCGCCCGGGATGCGTTCGGGGACGTCTACAGATGCGCACAAGCAATTATAGACTAGTTTGCTCAATTTGGAACAATTCAACTCATGTTTGTTTGCGAAAATGGTTTGAAATTACCATCTCAAGTGGGTTTAACGATTGCGGATTTGCTACCGAACATAGTGGGCTTAAAATATGATTTGCCACTCAACAAAGTGGGTTTAAAACGCACATTCGTTGAATTGTTCCAATTCAAACAACAAGCCTTCATCCACAGGCATTCAAGCAGTTTAACATTTAAGCACAGAGCCTCATGGCAAGCATGTTAGACATGGCAACATTCACACTCATGCGAGTATGCTAAAACATAAAAACTCACCTAGTAATCCAAGCTAAGAAGATATGAGTTAGAAAATAATGCGTGATTTATACTATACAAAATGCCTAATACAACACATGCAATATGCGATTAATAGCTCGGCTACTAATATGGCATATGGATCAATTTGAATAACATGCGATTAAACACGTATTCAAAGAAGGTATTTGAAATGACAATGTAGTTTGCATGATGCGCTGAGCCTCGGTGTATGCAATACAAATGAATGGATGCAAGCATGCGATATGCTAATTAAAACATAACCCTAAACTAACCATCAAAAGTGATTAAATAAAAGGGAGAAAGACGTGGGGGTTGGAAGACATACATACGCACGCACACTTATTACAACATTACGCCCTCGCGAAGGAGGGTTCGAATGAATAAGAGCTAACTAGCAACGCTAATTAAGCTAACTAATTTTTTAAAACTCTTAATTAGCTACAACTAATTAATCTATTGCTAATTAAACTCATTAGCTAATCTCGGGAAGTGAGGGAGGCCAATGCATGCTCAGTTTCTACCCGAAAAGCTGCTATTTTGCTGCTGCAAGCCTCTATTTGCACATTTGAACATTGACAGTGCTGTCCACTTCCAGAACACCTCTGCTCCATCTTACCAACACACTGTGTAAATTTCATTGGTGGCTGACAGGGGGCCGGTCGGCTACCAATGGTGGCCGGTCGGCTACTCGTGGTGGTTGGTTGGCCGCTAGTGGTGGCTATTGGCCACTGCTGTCTTGAACTTCCTTGCTGCAACAGAGAGAACAACAGAGCAAAACAATGTATTTCTCAAAGGTTGTTTGCACACTTTGCCTCTCCTTTTCATGGGGAAATCAAAGGGGGGAGAAAATTTCATTCATAAACCATCAATCAAGCAATTTCATTGCATGATGGCTTGTGAAACCAATTGTGCAAGTTTAATAAATGCAAAATGAGACCACAATGTCCATCACCCTATCATGCATGATCAAGGGCAATAGAGACCAAGGAAAGTGGCACATTTCATCACTTTTGAGTATGAAATGTCCCATTTTCCTTGTGTTCAAATTAATGTCCGATTTGAACACATGCAATGCAACACAAAGAATGCTTATTTTGCCTCCTTTACTTGCCAATTTTGTTTACTCATTTTAATTACCAAACCATTCCTTAATCCATTAAGTCCATTAGTGAGTGTCCTCTAATGGAAAGAGAGCTCAAGCCACAAGTTACTTTGGGTATGAAAGAGGCATTACACTATTGGTAATGAACCCTCTAAGGGATTAAACCATTGGGTGTAGCACCTCCATTTCACACTTAGGAAAACAAGTGGTTTGAAACCACTTTCAAAGCAAAAATTAAATCAAGAAAGGAGGAAGATTGCAGAGATGATTAAGTGTTGGAAATGAGTGATAAAAGCACTAAAACATGCAACCAACTCAAACCAATGGTGGTTAAAGCCTTAAAACATTAAGCTAGTGAAGGAACTTACACTACAACCATGCAAAACAAGACTCAAAAATAGCCAAAACAGTTCAAAATAGAGCTTAAGACATGCTGGACTTAAGCCACAAAAAGGTAAAACATTAAGCTAATACATGGGACTAACTAGGCATGCAAACAAGACACAAGGAGGGGAGGCTAACCCCTCCAATTTTGGACTTCAAAATGAGTTTTTTTACCATTGAAAAACCTTTAAAATTCTATGGTTAAAAGGCCCAAAAAAGTTGGTTTGAAAGTGATGAATAAAGGCACAAAAACTTTACAAACTAAGAAGCAAGAAGGGTAAACCACCTCCTAACTAAAAAGGACTCAAATCACCACTTTTAAGTTACAAAAATAGAACTTTTTACAGTTTAAAACCAGCCCCAAAATAGTAAGAAAAGATGGTAAAACAAGTATATTGAAACAAAGTAAACAAGGCAAGTGTTATACCTTTGAAGCAAAGCTTACGTTTAGGCACCAAACCAAGCTAAAACCACTTGCTAGAGCTCAAAGAGGGTCTCAAATAACCTTAGCCCAAAGAGAAACAACTTTGATTAAGGTAGTGTATGTAAAAGTGTAGAAAAAACATGCAACTAAGCACAAAATTGCAAGAGAGAGAGAGAAATCTAGAGAGAGAGAGAGAGAGAGAGATTTTTTGTTCCAAAATTTCTAACCCTCAACAATGGGGGGAGGAACCCCCATATATATAGAAAAGCATGCCTTGGGCTTAGAAACACCCTACCATACACGTGTAGGGACATGCAGCTCAGTGTGCTAACAGTTGTCACAGCTATCAACAAATATTTGGAAAAAGACACTGGTGGCCGTCGGCCACCATTGGTAGCCGACCGGCCACACCAATGGCCGACAACCATGGTCCATGGCTGACAGCCCATGGTGGTGGCCGACAGGTCACCAAAAGGTCCAGACACCAAGTTTTGGTCCAAAACAAGGCACAGAAAAAAAACAAGGTTTAAAGGCTCAAAGACAGGGCGCTTCGTCGAGGACTTCGGGCACTCAAAATGAACACACGCAATCACAATCATCATATGCACAAGTGATTATGTCCAAGTCTTGAGGACAGTCAAAAATGGGATGTCTACACTCAGGTTTTGGACAATCTTTCACTCGATGCCCTATTTCTCCATATCTGAAGCATGCTCTCATGAGTCGATAACATAATTGCTTATGACGTTTGAGACATATTGGACATGTTGGGGCAAGTTTACTTCTTTTATGACCTTGCTTAGGATTGCTCATCTCTCCTATCATAACACTTGCAAATATATTCTTTAGTCCCTTCATTGACTTCACACTTAGCTTTTTCTTTTGATCTTGTATTTTCTCATGGCATGTTTGCACAACTTTCATCATATTCTCTAACACTACTACTTTGTCTAGACGCTTTGATAAGGATTCAACCTCCACTTCCTTCACACCGTTCACCATCTTTTCCTAATGACAGAAGAGAAGGGTTAAACAGAAGAAAATGGTTGATAACACTTGGGTTAATTTAACTGGCTTAGATTATAACACAAAGCACATATCATATACAAGTAGACATACACATATAGGTATATAAGGACACTGCTAGGGTAACCTATTCATTCCCATGGAATTTACTAAGAATTTCCAATTCGAAGTTACGTTGGCCAAACGTGATTCCAATCGGACTTTCAAGTTAATTCAACAAAGGCATGAGACTCTACGGTTTAACATTTCACATAATAGGTTCCTGCCAAAATATGTCATCTTACATATCAAATAACTCTCCCATCCTCAGTTACCATAGTTTCACATATTTCATTAGTCATCAAATTCCTCAATTTCCTAAGTATTCTCATAGTCCAATTTGACGTATAACTCATATAACTTTTTATGGCTTCCATTAAAGATTCTAATTTTTCATAATACTATGTTTCTACCAATCAACATACTTATACTCACCAATGTACTAGTCAAATATTCTGATTTCCTTATAACAGTAGAAATTTCAAAAATTTCACCATAATTCTTAGCTTTTAGCCTCATTGCTAAACTGATTCAACAGATTCTAGTTTTATCAAAAGTCCATAACAGCTCTTAATTATTAATTTCATTACTTAAACATATTACACAAACATATATACATATTTATGGATGTACAACTTCTTACTTACTTACTATATGCATGAAACTTAAATCCGTTCTAGACATTCTAATGCTCAATGGACACGTGTGTGAGGTATTAACTCGTGCTCTAATACCACTCTGTCATGACCCAAACCCACCCCTAAGGGTTTAGCATCGTAACCGGCTAGTAATCCGTGATTACCAAAGGCCTGCTTAACAGTAATAACAATTATACAATAGGAGGGGCTGGCGGAAGCTTGTAAATATTAAAACATAATGTCCAAAGAGCTATGAGGACTTAAATGCACAAACAACTTATATATGTATATACCAATACAGACATAAGTCCAAGTCCATATTCAATATATATGTAAAAACTGAAGTCCAAAACACGTCGAAGTACAAAATAAAAGACATGTTGGGGATTTAAATCCCAAAGCCAAAACAACTTATGAAACATTCACTTGACTCCATATGGCATTCATTCAAAAGAGGTGGATTTAGACCACCCAAAACAAAGCCTTGACAATAACGGTTTGGAACCTCGTGGAGGCACAGTAGGTTGGCTTGACAAAACGAAATTAGGCTGACGCCGCTAACTTTGCTCTGGTGCCTGACCACCTACATATATACAATAAACTGTGAGCTAACGAATGTCTAAAGGGGATAAGAATGAATGTCCCTTTAGTAATTAAAACAGTCAATTGCATCTGTAGATCAGTTATTCAATCAATGTCTCATATTTCATGTCATATCAGTCATTTAAAAATCATAGCAGTTATATGTGGTACATCTAATATGATGACCAGATGTCCTATTCGTCCTTTTCCCTTGTTTAACCTTGGAATTTTCTTGTTGGGGCGTCAGTTTAACTTAGCACTTGTTAATTGTTCGGGTTTATTGTGTTCTGGAGTTTTTCCACAAGTTTTTGTTCGTGTTTATTCCGGTGTTGAATTTCTCTTGTTTTGGAGAGTGCGAGGTTAGGTCCGAAGTGCCTGGAATCGAACGAAAAAATTTTTGAGCTGGAGGACTAGGGCCGCACGTGCGGGAGATTAGGCCGCACGTGCGGGGAAGTGGGGAATTTGAGCCTTGCGCACTGCATTATATGCAAGTGTGGGGCGCGGTGCAGATTAGGAGGGCCACACCTGCGGGGGTGAGGACCGCACGTGCGGGAAGTAGGCTCCACACGTGCGGGACGGACCTGAGTCCGAAAACTCTGTTTTTCCTCCTTCTTTTATGCTGTGTATATCACTTTTGGAACATTTCTCTCTCACTCTAAATATCATTTTGCTCCTCATTCTCTCTAAAAACTCTCACCAAACACCAAAAACCCTTGATTTCTTGCAATCCATTGAGTTTTGATCTATCATTTTTTCACAGATCTTGGAGAGCAAAGCAAGAACTTCACTTTGTACGGTGGAGATAGAATTTCTACAACTTTTGATTCTAGGGTTTTATCAAATCTCTTCATCAAGCTTGAGGTAGGGACTTCTTTGAGTTATATATACTTGTTTATGCAAGATTGAAGTTGATTTTGAAATTTTCTTAAAGATATTATAAAGGTTTTGGTTTTTGACTCAATAAAATTTGTTGCTTGTTAAAGAAATTCATCTTTTGTTTCATTGAAAGACTTTCTTGAATAGTTGAAGCACATTGGCATAAAAATGATGTTTTTGGTGAGATTTTGCCAAGAAATGAAGAAATACATTGTTTGGGTAAAGAAACCTAGAAATTTGGGGTTTTCCTTATATGAAAGAAGATGAGGGTACATGGTTGATATTATATATACATATATATATATATATATATATTGTTGTGTACCATGATAAGTAAAGAAAATAGAGGACTTCTTGTTTTTATACAAATGCATATATATTGATGATGGGTTTCTTAACATATGAGAATTGTTGAGATTGGAAGTTGTTGTCCAAATATTGCTATAAATTTGAAATGATTAAAATGTTGGAAGTGTATGAATTGTGGGCATATTGACATATATATTGATAAATGGTAGCAAACTTTTGGCTATTGGTTGGAATGGAATTGAAAAGAGAAAACAAAAATTTTGAACTTTATGAAACTTTTGTTGGAGTTATGTTGAAAGTGGAGAAACATGCTGTAGTATAGATAATTGTTGCATTGGCTCTTCTAAAACCTTGCATGTCATGAACATTGAATTGGGATTTGGAACTTTCATTGAGAATGAAATATTGTGAAATGAAATCATGGAAATGTTTATGGGGTAAATACGTTGGTAAGTCTGGATAGGAGGTGTAGATGGAATTGATAAGTTGGCTTGAGTGTCTGGGCTGAAAGACTGAAAACACGCGAGGAAGAGGTACCACTTCCCTTCCGATTAGCAACCGATAAAGTGGGGTTTTTGGTAGTGCTAGTCAAGCCTACTTGCAGACACCAACCTAGGGATTACCTGAATCGTATTTACCGCCCCATTGAACAAAATTATAAATTATGAAATTGTTGAGATTTCAAGCTATTGTTGAACATGGGGACTTTTAAAAAAAAAAGGGCATGTAAATGAAATCCTCTTTTACTTGGCATTGCATGGCATTTGCATTTAATATTGGAAATCTTACATAACTGTATATACTTTGTTAAGGATTCTCTATTGGGCTTTATGCTCACCCCTATGGGATTTTGGTGCAGGAAAAGATGTGGTGATCCCGCCGAGTTGAGGGCGTGGACATATTTTGTGGAGAGTAAATGACTCTATTTTTGTTGTGATTTATTTTGCTAGCCAAGGGCTATTCATGTATAGGTCTGTAGACACCCTATTTTTGACCGACCTTAAGACTCAGACGTCATCGATTGAGCGCTCGATGATAGTGCATGTTGTGCTCGTTTTGAGGTTTTAGAGTTTTGGCTGAGAGCCTTGCCTTCGGGCCTCTGAACTCTTTGTGCTTCGGCTCGGTTTGTGGACCAGGCCTTGTTTTCCTTGCCTGAGGGAGGGAGAGGTTTTGTAGATCATCTCTTTGTGGTCGTAGACCACTTTTCGCGGTCGTAGACCACTTTTCCCATTTGGAGACTAGTTTCTAATTTTTGGAGCCTTCGGCCGCGCACCTTATCTCGGGACTGCTTAACATTCTCTGTTTGGTGTGGTTTTTGAACCACACCTTGTTTCCTTGGCCTAAAGGGCCACTGTGGTTTGGGAGACCACGTTTGTGGTCTTAAACCAATTTTGGTGCTTGTCAGCTAGTTTTTGAGGCTCCCGGCTGCGCACTAAATTTGCCTCCCGAGCTTTCGTCTTGCATCCGTTTCGGTTTGGTTTTAGTACAAACCTTATTTTCCTTGTTTGGAAGGTGGTACAAGGGTGGCAGACCAGTATTTCTCCTTGGAGACCACTTTTCTTCCCGCCAGCCAGTTTTCTGATCTGACAACTGCTCTCCTGGGTCTTTGGGCCACATTTTCTGGTCGGCCACCCCACCCCTGGCTTGTTTTCAGTGTGCTGATCATCTCCCACCATGGCCGACCAGTTGTCTTCTTGGGAGACCACTTAAAGTGGTCGGGAGACCACTTAAAGTGGTCGGCCGACCACTTGAAGTAGCTGGCCGACCACTTCAAGTGGTCGGCCGCTTTTTGCCACCCTTTTGGAGATATTTTCCTCCAGCTGTAGCTGGAGGGCACTGAAGCTATCCTCCATACACGTTTATGGAGGGATTGCCTTGAACCTTAGCTTCCTCAAGAAGCTTTGCTTTTGGTTCTCTATAAGAGAGAACCATCTCCTCCCTCCTCTAGGTTCAGAAATTAGAGGTAGGAGTGATACATATAGCTTTGTATCTATATCTCCTTGTTTGATCTTATTTTGTGCATAAAAGTGTCATTTTGTCTCACTTTAACACACAAACACACACTTAAACACCTTGCTTGTGTTGCTGAGGCTTCTTGAAGTTATTTTTAGTGTTCTTGGGCTGGTTTGAGCTCAAAGAGGTTGCTGGAGTTGCAGTAGTAAAGAAGATCTTCAAGGGTGAGTCTTTAACCCTTAAATCCCCCATTCTTGCTTAAGCTTTTGAACCCTCTTGCATGCTGTTTTAAGCTTAACTTCCTACTGCAAAAAGTTCTGTTTTTGTGTGCTTTATATCTTTGTTTAAGGTCACTTTTGTGTTTGGGGTTGTTTACCCCCTCTTAGGCCTTATTTGGCCTTGCTTTTGTGCCTTCTTTGTGAGCCTTTGGGACCACCTTGTTTTGGCCTTCACACCACTGAAACTTAGAGGAATTTCAGTGGTGGGAAGGGTGTTTTGAGGTCCCAAATGGGAGAGGGTCATCCCCTCTCCTTGTGTCTTCAATACTTGTCTTGAATGCCTCATGTGTAAGCATATTTGTTAAGCTTATGTTGGCTATATCTTAGCTTGTATTTGTGGTTATTTTGCTGTGGCATGCAACTATTTTTGCTTGGTTTTGTCACTCCATGCACGCCTAATACACTTGTAGTGTAAATCACACAAACTAGTCTTGTGTGCTTCATGAAGTAGCATGTCATTATAGCTTGTTTTCTTTCCATTTCAGCATGTTTTTGGTGATGTCTTGCCATGTCATACCTCTGTTAGGGTTTGGTTTTGTTAGCCTTTGCATGCTCCTTGCACTTGTAGTGCATTTCCATGAAATAGCCTAACATGCATCATGCTTTGACATGTCATTCTAGCATGCTTTTGACTTAACTTCAAGAAGCTTTTGTCCATGTTTTAACACGCTTTAGCTCTAATTTTGGTTGTTTTGGCCATGCATGACTTGCTTTGTATAGCCATGGTTCAATCTAGCTTGCTAGCTTTGTGCATCAAGTCCACTAGCATGCATTACTTGGACTATTTGAATGATTTGGCATCATTTATAATGTAATTTTAGTCCATGTTTCATGGTCTTGCACTTGCATTTTTGTGCTCTTTCAATGCGTTGGAGGGTTGGCCCATTTATGCCTTAACATGAGTCATTGTGTATGCCTTCATGCCTAAGCTTGCGAGCCATCATTTTAGTGTGTTTTTGGGGTTATTATGCCGTGATATAACTTTGATTTTTGCTGGTTAAGTCATCCCATGCTTGGTCTTAATAGGTGTAGTGTAATCCACCTTATTTACCTTGTATGCATCATGTCTTATGCCCCTCATGCTAGCATGTTTTGGCTTCCTTCCATGCATGTTTTAGACTCATTTTGACATGTTCTAGGACTGTTTTGGGTTGCCTTAGCCATATGCTTCATGTTTTGTATAGCTATAGTACAAGTGCTCTTGCTTGCTTCAAGCTTTGAGCATCATAGCATGCTTCATTAGTGTTGTATACATGATTTGGCATCACTTAACATGACATTTCAGAGCATTTAGGACTGCCATGTTCCACTTCTTTTATGCTTTGAATGCCTTTGAGTATTGTGCATTGTTGCCTTACTTGTAGCCTAGCTTGTATGCTCGCATGCCTAGGTCTTTGAGCCTCCATCTTAGCATGTTTTGGTCCATGTTTTGACCTATTTCAGCTCTGTCCATGGTTGGTTCATGCATTTGTGCCATGTATTGCATGTCCCTAGAGTAATCCTCTTTGTTAGCTTTCATGCTTTAGGATTCTTGCATGCTTCACTTGCTTTGTTTGAATGATTTGGCATCATTTTTTACCTAATTTCAGTGCATTTAGTGTTGCTACACTTCCACTTTTGTAATTCTTTGAGCACTCTTGAGAGTTGTACTCTTTAGCCTAATTGGTGAGCCAATTGGCATGCATGCTTATATATGCCTTTGGTGCCTTGGTTTCATCATTATGGCCACTGATCTGGACATGATTGAGGTCTACCCCGTTTGGTTTAAGTCCATTTAGCATGTTCACTTGCATGTTGCTTGCATGCTTATCTTACTTCGCATTGTGTATGCTATGTAGTCCTTTGCATTGTGCATGCCAAGTTGTTCCTTGCATTGAGTATGCATGTTCCTAACATTGCTAGGTTACCCTTGTTGCATTGCATCGTGCATGCATGCTTTACATTGTGTTTAGAACCTTATGATTGCCTTGCATTGAGTATGCCATCTAGGTCCTAGCATTTAGCATTGTGTATGCCATGTCACCTTGCATTGAGAATGCTATCTTACATTAGACATTGAGCATGCCATGTGGTTCATAGCATTGAGTATGCCATGATTGTTTGCATGTAGTTCATAGCATTGTGTATGCCATGTTGTTTGCATGCTTAGGTTACATCGCATTGTGTATGCTATGTTGTCCATTTGCATTGCGACTGCTGGTTGTTACATGCATTAGCATTGTACATGTCATTAGCCTTGTTAGGTTGTTCATGTCACATTACACTTTTGCATACTCCATGTTACATAGCATTGTGCATGCCATGTTATGTGTTGCATTGTGTTTGGAATAGGTGTTAGTCCAAACACGGGAAAAGAGGGACATTTCATACTTGAAGTGATGAAACGTCCCTTAATTCCCGGTCGCCGACGCTCTTGATCACACATGATAGAGTTTTAGGCCTTATGTGTTTACTTGTGCATTCATTTTATATTGAATTGCGCAACTTCGCCTCTCGACCATCATGCATTAAAATGCGCGATTGGTGTTCCGAGGGTCGAGAACCGCACTCCCTTGAGTTCATGACATGATAGGGAGGGTGGTTGTGCACACATATCTTGCAAATACATTTCCATGCCCTTTCTTGCTCTCTGTTGCAGAAAACTGGAATTCAGCAGCAACAACTAATCGGCCAGCTAGAAAAACTAGCTAGCCGACCACTTTTCCTGGATTTCAACAAAGATAGGAGGTCGGCCATGGCTGCAGACACCAACAACTGGTCGGCCACCCTCCTACAGGTTCCCAAGATGTGTTAGAAGCTATCTGGAGCTTGGTGCAAGGTTCTGAGGACAATTGAAAACAAAGGCAAATCGGGGCATCACATTGGATTTCCGAACGAGGCGACCAGGCATGCATCCAGTCTTCTCCCTCTAAGAACCTCCTGTTTTATTGCTTTCCTTAGCTGCCATGCTTAGATAGCTAGCTTATGCTTTGGTTTGTACCTTTAATAGTTAATGCGTTTAGCTATTTCAATTTGTTTTGTAATAGTTAGTTAACTAGGATTAGTTAATTAATTTGTGTTGTAATAATTAGTTTAATTAGCTTAGATTAGCTAGTTAGCTTCTTATTCGGTCTCTCCCTCGAGAGGGCCAATTGTTGTAATAAGCGTGCGTGTGTGTGATGCATGTCTTTCAACCTCCATTTCTTTCTCCCGTGTACTTAACTGCTTACGATGGTTAGTTTTAGTGCATATTTCAAATTAGCATACCTTATGCTTGCATGCGTGATCCATTCATCTATTTTGCATGCACTGGGCTCGGCGCATCATACTAACCGCATTGTATTTCAATACATTTACTTGAATACGTGTTCAAAGGCATGTTACCAAGTTGCATTTCGTATGACATCTTAGAATAGCCGAGCCTATCTGAGTTGCATTTTTGCATGTACTGCATTAGCCATCTTAACATGAACTAGGATCATGCATGATTTCTAACTAGTTCTTTGTTTTGGCTCAGAGTACACTGTGAGTATTTACGCTTTAGCATACTGCATGTGTGTTATTGATTGCCATGAGGCTAACTGCTTATTTGATATAACTGCCTGAATGCCTGTGGGTGAAGGTTGGATTGCTTAAATTGGAACAATTCATCAAGTCCCTGTTTTAGCCTACTTGCGAGTAGCAAACTTCAAACCATTTTCAAACAAATGGATATGCAATGTTTTGTTCCAACTTAGGCGATCTAGTCTATACTTGTATGCTGTGCGCATCACATAGTAATTCTAGGTTTAATAACCGGAATAAGAACACATGTGTTTTCAAAAACAAAATATCATGCTTAGTACAGGCCGATCTTTGATCGGGCGAGCAGGGGTGCTCATTGTATGACCTTCCCCTCTCGTACCCAAGTTCCCGAGCCGAGGCAACTTTGGTGATGACAGACACGTGGCCTTAGGCACGAGTCAGGGTTTCCTAAATCCCCCCAAAATAAAATATTTAGGTGGCGACTCTGTATCTGGCAAAGCAGTCCATGTTTGGCACTTCTTTATAAAAAATCAGTTTTCCAAAACGATTTGCCGAATTTGGACTCTTTGGTGATTTATCAATCTTACATTGCACTTTGTAAGATCAGATTAAGAACCGTGACATTGAGTCCGAACTGTAGTAGCTCAGAACAAAACGAGATTTCGCGCCCTCGTAGCGCGGATATCGGAGAGTTCCTGGGAGCGCGTCTACAAGGTCCGAGAGACCATTTTTGTGTAACCAGGCTTAAGCCTTGGAACATGTAAGCCCTTAAAGGGCATTCTATTTATTTTTGGGATTTGATGTTCTACATGCTATAGATTCATGTACTTCTGTAGACACCCCATTTTTGACCGACCTTAAGACTCAGATGTCACCAATTGAGCGCTCGGTGATGTTGCATGTTGTGCTCGTTCAGAAGTTCCAGAATCGCGGCCGTGCGCCCTGCCTCCGGACTTCCGAACTCTCTTCTGTGCCTTGTCTCGGTTTGCGAACCAGACTCGGTTTTCTCTGTTTTCTTTCCTGAGGGAAGGGAGTGGTCCCGTAGACTATCTCCCGGTGGCCGTGAGCTATGTTTCGTGGCCGTAGGCTATTTTGCCCATTTCGGGGCCCGGTTCCCGGTTTTCGGAGCCGTCAGGCCGTGTGCCTCGGCTCGGGACCGCCCAACCATCTCCGATTTCTCCGGTTTTTGGAAAGTGCCTCTGTTTTATCATTCCGAGGAGCACTGGGGCCTCTGATGCCCACTTCGTGGCCGCATGCCACTTTCGGCACCTGCAGCCCATTTTCGGGACCCCGAACTGCGTGATTTGGGCCCCGAGCATTCATTTTGCATCGGTTTTCTCTGATTTTTGGCAAGTGCCTCTGTTTTGTCATTCCGAGGGACACTGGGGTCGCAGATGCCCACTTCGCTGCTGAACACCACTTCCGGCACCTGCAGCCCATTTTCGGGATCCCGAATTGCCCGGTTTTGGCTCCGAGCGTCCATTTCTCATTAGTTTTTGTTCAAATTTGGCAGGTACCTCTGTTTCAACACCAGGAAGATCACTGGGGGGTGAGAGGCCAGCAATTATCCCAGATAACCAGTTTCGCTCTCCCGACGCCCGTTTTGCTCACTTCCGGGCCAATGTTGAACACCCTGGGGATATTTTCTTCCAACCAAAGCTACATATCTGTGATCAGGGGACATGGGAGGACCCTAAGAACTACTGGTCGGCCAGCAATTCTGGATTTCATTTTTGAGCCTCTCCTTCAAGCTCTATGTTGTGACTCCTGCTTCAGTGTTGCCAATTTCCAACCTTGGAACCTTGTTCTACACACATGGGAGGACACCAAAAAGTGGTGGTCGGCCAGTAATTGTGCATTTCATTTTTGAGCCTCTCCTTCAAGCTCTATGTTGTGGCTCCTGCTTCAGTGTTGCCAATTTCCGACCTTGGGGCCTTATTCTACAAACCTGGGAGGACACCATTGTGTGGTGGTCGGCCAGAAATTTTACCTTTCATTTTTTTGGGGTGGCCGACCGGCCAGGGTGAGTGGCTGGCCGACCAGGTGGGGTGGCCGGCCGGCCACCTCCCAGAAAGTTACCTGGCCGGCCAGCTTTCTGCTTTCCAACCCTTTCCAGCTGTCCGGATATTTTCCCAAAATATCCCGGGCATCCGGGGGATATTTTGGGAGGGAAAGCTTGGGTGCTTTTCCCTCCCCTTTTACACCCTTTCTTCCCTATTTGAGGGGCTGGAGAGCTCCTTCCATAGGGTTAGAAAAATTCCTCTCAAGAACCCCTCTTCAAAAGCCTCCATTTTCATCCTCCAAAACTCAAAAAACTCTCCAAGTCCCTAGCTCCTTTCTCCATCAACCCTAAGCACCACCATCACCACTTCCATTTCAGCAGCAAAGGAGTGTTTTCCAGAGGTTAAGAAGCAACAAAGTCAAGCCAAGAGGCAAAGAAAGACTTGTCTTCAAGGGTAAGTCACCATTTCCCTTTTTCTTGCACAATTTTGCTTCAAATTTCTACCCTATTTGCTCACTGTTTTGGGCTCTGACCCCTACTGGTTTTAGGCTTATTTTGAGCCCCTCTACAACATTGTAGAAGGGCTCAACTCTGTTTGGTGTCTCCTTGATACACTTGCTTCAATATCACTTTTTATGCCATTAAATTGCATGCTTTATTTGGCTTTTGAGTGATCTGATTTCGAGCTTGATGAAAATTGTAAGTGGGCCTATTTTGAGCCCCTCTTCAACATTGAAGAAGGGCTCCCTCATGTTTGGCCTTTCTATCATGCACTTCCTTTGTAATTCCTCCATTTTACCGTAAAATTGCATGATTTATTTGGCCTACTTGTGATCTGAGTTGGAGCATGCAACTTACTGATATTGTGCTTATTTTGAGCCCCTCTTCAACATTGAAGAAGGGCTCAACCTGGTTTTCTTGCTCTACATGTCACTTGCCTTGAATTCATGTTCTTTGCCTATCTTGCATGCTTTGTTAGGCTTATTTGGATTCTGATTTCAGCCTTCATCAGGCTTAGAAAGTGTCTTGTTTTGGTCTGTTCTTCAAGTTTTATTAAGGGTCCAAGGTTGATTGATGCATGCTTTTGGTACCTTATGTTATAGCCCCTTTTGGCACATTATTTTGCATGCTATGTTTGGCATACCTACATACTGAATTTGGGGATGTCATCTCTTGTAAATGTGCATATTTTTGGCCCCTATTTAATTTTGTAGAACTGTGTTTTCCAGTTTGAGCATTGTATATACCACTTGCTTTGTAATTCTCCTCTTTTCCCCCATTTTTGCAAGCTATTTTTACCATACTTGTGGTTGTTATTTATCCATGATTTGTACTGGAAAAATGCCATATTTGGGACTGCCTTGCTACTGTTTTTGCTGTCATGTATCAATTTTGCATGTTTAGTATAGCTGTAGGCCATTTCGGGGGCTTAATATCGCATTTCGGGATGATTTCATGCATTTGGTGTCATTTCGTATCATTTCGGGGCTGTTTTCCCCTTTATTTAGCTGCTGAAATTTGGTTTGCATGCTTGCATATCATTTCCCATGTCATTTCATGCCTTAGTGCATTGCCTCGGTTTGCGTGCCCGTGTGCACG